>PYUH01000015.1:281865-367837 GCA_016808085.1 Suaeda aralocaspica | reverse complement strand
GTTAAATACTGGCCAGGTTTAATTGTTAGTTTGATATTGTTGAAATCGATGCCGAGAGGTAAGATTACCACAATTAGATCATAAGGACAATAGGCAAAACGAGTCTAAGTGAGCGAGAGCCATTAGAGGAGTTTTGAAGGGGACTAGATTCGAGAGAATTAGTGGACCTTAATTCAAGGAAATTGATAATCTAATTAATTAATTGTGTGCAATTCATTTGTTAATCTATGGTGAACCGATGTCCTAGACTTAGTCATTGATTTATTCCCTTAATCAACTTAGTTCTAGTTTTAGTTAGCGTTTGAGTCTTAATTCGACATTCAAAGGCCCTTTACACAATTTAGACTTTTTAGAACTAATAGGTTTAATTGCTTCCCTGTGGATTCGATCCCTACTTCCCTAGCTATATTAGTTGGAGTGGTTAGGTTTATTTTTGATAGGTGTGCGATAGCCTCATCAAGCCATAGCTTTGTTTTTTTATAGAACTTTAGTTTTACAGCAAAACAAAGAATGAAAAGGCGGGTACCCACTTACCCGACCCGGGTAATTCAGGTACTCTAAAAACCGGGTACCCGGAAAAAGCGGGTCGGGCTTGGGCACTAAAAATGGCTACCCGCTAATGCACACCCCTAGCTTGTGTACTCCTTCTGGCATGCGTCCCGAGACCTGCAAAACAAATGAATAAAATCCTTGTAGAATTTTCCCCCCTCCGATGCTTAAGCAAGTACTTATAGGAAGATTAATGTTAACTAAAGTAATTAGTGATAATTTTAATCTAGATAGAGGTTTTAGAGAGAGAAGTTCTCAAGCTTATATTAGAATTGAATTCCCTCAAAATGTTGAAATCAAGGGGAATTTATAGGCTTTAGCTATGGTGGCTAACGACTCGCAATGCGATATTTGTCGTTGTATGATTGGCTCACATGTTACTTTAATCCTCTTGGGCTTCGTCATTTGGGCCTTGGAGGCTCAAATGCTTTAACTATATTTTATGAGGCTATAACGAATGTTGTTGTGACAAGTGTCACACTAATATTTACTCTTTCATTTCTTTGGGTTGACACGTGGTCCACTCCCAAGATGACACATAGTCATGTGGCCCCCACTCTTAATGGTTCCCATGTTGCCACGTGGCAGTGCCAAGTAGGTATCTTTAATTGAGTAAGTGGACACATGGGCCACTCAGTGATTGACACGTGGCAGTCTTAGGCTTGCCACATCATTTGCCCCTCAAATGGGCTTGTGGATACATAATCTATCACTCATCTGATCTAATTAGATTTGAAAAAGAGTTTGGGCTTGTGAAATCCCATTTAATCTTGTAGATTGAATTTCTCAGTTTTGGAGAGAAAATGAAAGGTCTTCTTCTTTATTTTTTTTACCTCTATAAATAGAGGGCAAGGTGTGAAAAAATTTCACACCTTCATTCTTTAGCAACTTTTCTTTTAATGAGGGAAACTAGTGAGAAGTTTGAGAGAATTTAAAGAAGTGATTTACGACGAGTCAAGGAGAATACCGATGGCTAATTTCTGGTGAAAGGCGATTTTCGACGGTGAATAGTGTTTCTCATTTCATTTACTTTTCCTTAATTCATGAGCCTCTTCTTAATTTACGTAGCTATTACCTGATCCGTCTTTCCTTTGTCTTGTGTTTCAAATTCTTTAGTGTATTCTATCTTTGTGAGTTTGTATTCTAGTTCATCATTCCCTCATAATCCACATAATCAATTTCAGATAGTTCCTTGTAGTAATAATCCGGTAGAGACGGGTCATTGTTCATCGTCTGGCTTACAATCACTAGTACATAAAAAGACTATTTACTGTGATCAAAATCAAGCCTTTTGTTGTGGTTCTCTCCAAAACCGCAGCAAATAAGTGGTATTTTTGGTGGGAATTATGAATTATTTGCTGCGGTTTTTTCCAAAAAGCGCAGCAAATAAGTAATTTCCCTCCATAAAAAAAAAAAAACACTTAAAACCGCAGCAAATAAGCACCCATAAAAATAAAACATATTTTCTTTGCATTTTAAAAGCTGAAATGATAACTTGAAAGTTACATATACATATTATAATTGGTTTTCAGTCAAATTACATCTATAATCTCAACAAATTACACCATCAGAAACAAATTCAGTAGCCCAACAAATTGCAGGTAGAACAAAATAGAAACAGCAGCAACAACAACTAGAGAAGACCAACATATGCAGGAGCAACTACTGAAGAACGGCAATTGCAGGAACAGAAGGTAGCATGAACAGAGGACATGACTATAGCAACAACTAGGGATCAAAGACTGGCAGCTGCGGCAACAAAGCAATAACACAAATATAAGTTAAGCCATACCAATAAATGCAATAACCAAGACTCAAACCAAGAAAATGAAAAAAAAATGAGCAGTTGCTTATCACAAAACAATAAAACTCCTAAACGCTAAACAACTAGCTCATATAGTAGCTTATCACCATCTGTTCCAGACTTCCAGGTTGAATAGGATTGTAAAGTTGTCCCATGCAAAGAAGTGTGCAACTTTTTTTCTTATATGCATGTGTCAACTGTTAAATAACATAAGAAATAATATATTTCATTTTGTGCATGAATTCGTTATTCATCTAGTTTTATTTGATTGGTTATCACTTATCAGACACAAAAGCCGAGTATTTGAATAGCACTTTACCTTGTGAGGTAAATGCAATTTTCATATACTTCACAAGTCATACACACATGTAAAAATAAAATGAGCAATCTAAAAGACAAACTTTATATTCCATATTGCGCCAGCCCTGTGTCTTAAAACATGACTTCTCTACCGACTTTGCCAATTGTGATCGCTAAAACAACAAGATATGCTAGTAAATCAATAATCCCTTTGGTACTTTAACTTCTTATGTTGTGAACATATGAATGAAAAAGTGAAAAACTTGTATTGCTTCATTATCACTGATTATAAGTATAAGACAGAACAGTCTGACAAGAATCACAAGATCAAGCCACAAAATTTGTATCTGAGCCACAATTACATTAAATCATTCATTCATAATTCATCAACAATCAACAACAACAATTCTAACATTAATAATCAATGTAACACAAGCTCAATCATTCAATCATAATCATTCATTCATGCATAATTCTTTCTCTTTGTGTTGAGTTCATGCCATCATAAAATCCTATCATTCATTTATGCCATCATTAAACATTTAGCAATCCTATCATTCACATATTCATTCAATCCGATCACATAGTAAACAGATCATTCATTTATGCTATCATTAAACACTTAACAATCCTATCATTCATTCATGCCATCGTTAAGCACTTACCAGTTACCACTCTTATCATTCATTCATGCCATCATAAACCTAGATTAGCAACATATGCTTATTTAACACGCCAAACACAGAAACACAAACCATACTCCACCTTAGAACCAAAACCAGAAACACGGACACAAACCACAAACACCAGTAACCTAACCTATAAACACTAGTAGCAGCAGCTAAACACTAGCAACCTAACCTATAAACTGTAAAACTAAACCACAAAACCAGAATTCCTCAAACCTAAAACTCCCGGAACCCTAACATCAAAACCAAACCCATCAAACCCTAACCTCAAACACCAAAATTTTTCACAATCACAATCAAATCAAAACAGAGTTAAAACCAAAAAAAAAAAAAAAAATACAAACAAGTAAAAACAACAAAAACAAAAAACGAATCTACAACATTTTGTTCCACCTCAAAATTTTGGCTGATTATTGGGAATGATAACCTTGCACCTCTAACCATCCACAATCTGCAATATTACACATAATATTATAAAAAGCAACATTTATCTTTACTTCTTTTTAAAAGAACGAATAACAAAACTATGTAAATGAATAGTATACAGTGGATTTCCTTCTTCTTGCATGCGTCGGCTTTCATCTTGGCCATTCATTCTCAGTCATTCATCAAGGCCATTCATTCCTAATCTTTGTCATTTCCTGCTCTGTTTCTCTTGGATAATATCTAAGAAATCACTGTGATATGCATAAGTAGTAAATCACATGACATTTTCGTAAATAAATAGAAAACTTTATTATTATGCTACCCCTTGAAATTCATTTAGAAAAATGATCTTAACCCTGAACTTTTAACATATTACCTCAAAATGCCATTGTAATTTGTAATTTTGCATATCACTATGATTTACCAGTCATATCTCGTTTCTCGTTTACGAAGAACGTTTCATGGGATGCGTGTCCTTTGTTTTGTCCCTCCTTTCTTATCCTCTGCTTTACGTTTCTCTACTTTCATACTCCATAGCTTTCTTTTTCTCGATCTCATTCATTTTTCATGCTTCATCACTCCTTGCAACCCTTTCCTGTCTTCTTCAAAGCTTTGCGACCCTTTCCTTTTTCTCTTATTTGCGCCCCTTTTGTGTTTCCTCAACTCACATATTCTAAATAGGGATTTGTGTGCGGCGGTTGTGGGTGGTGCTGCGATTTTCTATTTCACTCAGGTAGTATCTTCACTCTCTGGCTTCGACTTTTATTTTGAATTGTTTGTTTATTTACGACATGGTTTTGTTTTATCTGATTAATTATCTTCCAATCTGTTATAGAGATGTTCTGATTTAGGGATTATATATATAATACAACCTTTTTATATTTTGTTAACCTATATTTTGTTTACTCATCATTTTTTACCCTTTCATCCCCTCTTTCTCTCTTTCGCCAGTGCCATGGGTTAGGGTTTCAATTTGTTGTAGCCATTATATGTTAAACCGATTGTTGTCATTAGAATTACTAATGAATTATCAGTTTTTTTTTTTTTTTTTTTTTTTTGTTTTTTTAAGGTGCTGCTTGAATGAATGTAATCGAAGCAGCGGCGGAATTTGTGGTGTTCTTGCGATGTGTTCATTCGAAATTTTAAATAAATGAAAGGGTAAATTTCTAGGTTAGGGTTTTGATTTCAATTTTTTGATTTCCAATAACGACTTCGAATTTGGGTTTTCTTGATTTGAAGTTTCTAATTTCGTTTTATAAGTTCGAATTTGGGGTTTTTGTTATCAGATCTCATACAGTTCAGGTTTTGATTTCAAATTTTTGATCTCCAATTATGATTTCAAATTTTGGGTTTTTTGTTTTCAAATTGGTGTTTTTTTTTATTTCAATTTGGAGTTTTTTGAAGGATGATTATGTTATAGTTTTGTGTTTTGTAGTCTTGATATTGTTAAGTTAAATTTCTCGCGACTTTTAGAAGTTGTTGAAATATTTTTAAAGGCGGTGTTAACTGGATAGGTATAATGTTTATGTTCATAGTTTAGTATTTGATGTTGCAATGGTGTAGTAGAGTGATGATTTATTAAGAAAACCAGCAAAATAGACTAATTGTACTACTAATATGTTTGTGTTGACGAAATTATAGGTTCCTGGACTGAATTCTGGGGCGGAGCCATTGGAAATGTTGTCAGCAAAAGACTATGGCTTCATATCAAAGAGAGAAGCGGCCGAGCAATGGTGATGATGTTGTTAATCATATGGAGATGGTAAGGCTTTTAAACGTTTTGTGTAACACAATGATGTGTGTGTATATATATATGTAGTCATTCTTGAATTGAAATAATAACACATTCACTCCTTGAATATAGATTGTGATTGCAACCCCTCTATATGTTGAATCAATTATTAATTTGATGTGTTCTTGTTCATATGTGGTTGCTCGTACTCATTATTTTCCGCTACTTGTGATGTTAAATAAATAGAATCATATATTTTTGAGTTATTATTGAAAGCTGTAATTTTTGTTTTCTTACTATTTATCATTTTTTCTTTTCGCTTTTGGACGAAAAACTTCTGGAATTATGATGGGTGTTTCATAATAAGGTTTTTATGTCATTCTTCACATCATTATTGCAAAAATTTGTATGTCATTCTTCACATTCTCAAATTGATGCTAAGACAACATTACAAAAATTTTGGTCTGCCTTCTCGATGATGATACTTGATACATCACAATCAACTTTTAGGCCGTTTGTTCCATGATGTTTTGGTATCAATTGCATGCTCTATTTATTATTAGTAACTTGGTAAGTGTTTTCTACATTTAAAAAAACAACAGATTGCTTTATAAAACTTGTGAAAATGAACCTTACTACTACTTTTAAATATCAATAACTAATTGCTGCAAAACCACTTGCATTTTTGTTTTGCATATGGATGTGTAATATTTGCTAAAAGTCAAAAAATTTCTTACATTTAAAAAACATTTTGGTTTGTGATTGTTATGCAGGGTAAGACGCCTTTGTGTTGCCAATGGATGAAGGTAGACCAACTAAGGAAGATTACTGAGCAAACTAATTTTTATTCTTTTTCTTTTTTTACCAAATTACTTGCCCCTCAAGTACTTTACTAATCACTTATATCAAACCATCTTTTTTCGCTATTGTGGTTTGCTCATATCGATTACTTTTTATTCTGGATTGGTTTGGTTTTGCTTGTAGAGGATGGTTACATCGACATAGATGTTATGGGTTGTTGATTATTGGTTAGTAATATGCCTAGTTTTTTGATAAATTATTGTCGAGCTTTTCTTATAAAGCTTGATCTGATCGATTTACATGACATTTTTTAATTGATTGAGAGTAAATCACTATTTTGGGTTAAGAATGGCAAATTATAGATTGATTATCAAGGTTGAATCTATCTTTATCCTTTTATATCAACTACAAAATGTAATTAGTGTCTTGAATGATATATATTGAGCTTGCTTAGATGAATTTCAGCAGTCTGGTTTGCTTAATTTCGTCTTATGTGCTGCTTGCTGTCATCGATCTGCCTTGTCGTTGTGAAATCATTTGGTTTACTCGATAATCCTACTACATGTTGCTCAGAGTTTTCCTTGCATATTATTCATTATTTGTCTTCACCTATATTTTACAACTTGTGTAGTTGAGCAACCAAGAAATCCTTGAGGCTCATGGATTTGTGATGAATATATTGTGGGTTGTTGACCTCGGTCAGTCCAATGCCATATAGTAAATTTGCTTACAAAAGCTTCTGAAGATGAGTTGAATTAAGTTTTGGCCTCACAGGTATATTTTATCATTGCATCTTAGTGCAAGATCAGAGCCTTTGATTATTGTTGTTTTGATTGTGTTCAATTGGTTGAAAATACAAAAAATTCTGAAACTCTGCAAAATTGTGGTATCTTTGACTTTTTGTTATATCTTTTTTGTATCTATTTCTGCTGAATTAGGTTTATTCATCCAACCCTTTCGTGTTTTCATAGCCTCTTGTATTGGCCATTAAATTTTGCATGCTAATAATATGATAAATATTAAGAGTTTGTATTAAGATTTAGGATAAATTGCGAGATGAAACCTTTTAAAAACTTTTTTTGCCAAAAGAAACCTTTTAAAAATTTCTTTGCTAGAAGAAACCTTAAACTAAATTTTTTTTGCCAGAAGAAACCTTAATGCCCGAATCTGGTGTTGACCTCGTTTTTCCGGCGTTGACCCACCTTTTTCCCTTATTTGCACTCTTTTGCTTTTTCTCATTTTCCCTCCAATTTTTCCCTCCTTACTTTTCCCTAATTTCCCTCCATTTTATCCCTCATTAAATATTTTAACCCTCATTTTAACCCTCCTTTCTTTATGTCAATTTTTCCTCATTGTCTTCCATTGGCAGCATTGTGGAAGCTGCAATTTTTTTTCTTTCTTTGTCTTCCATTGTTGCAAGGTTGTGGAAGCTTCAACCTTTATTAGTTTTTTAATTTCCTGAATTTTTCATAGAAATTAACTCTTCCACTAATTACCCACCATTGTTTTACATTGTGTTTGTAGAAAAAAAGTAAAAACTATGAGCTTTTTTGAGTGATGAACAAATCAATGAATGAATTTCCAAATGTTAGATGAAAAAAATTAAATTTACCTCGATAACAATGCATGTACAGTGAATTGAATGCAAAAACTAACAAAGAGGTTTTGAAGTAGAGTAAGAGAGAGGAATTAAGGAGCTCAAAAGTTTGGTTTTAATTTGAAGGAGTGCATATATCAGTTTAGAGTGCAAAAAGAAAAAAAAGGGAGAGTCAACGCCAGAAAAACGAGGTCAACACTGGATTCAGGCATTAAGGTTTCTTCTGGAAAAAAAAATTTGTTTAAGGTTTCTTCTGGCAAAAATTTTTTTAAAAGGTTTCTTTTGGCAAAAAAAAGTTTTTAAAAGGTTTTATCTGGCAATTTTTCCTAAGATTTATTATTAATGAATTGGATTATTTGCCTTCAAATATAAGGTGAAAAAAATTAGTTGTAAGTTTTTAACTGGTTATAGTTGTAGTAACTAAATAATTTTTTTTACTTGCTTTTACTTATGTGCTATTAAGGTTGTTTAAAGACTTTGTTTTGGATTTTGTGCTAATCATACTTGGTTTGGTGACTTTCTTTCGAGAGATGACCGGTAAATCATAGTGATATGCAAAATTGCATATTACAATGGCATTTTAAGGTAATATGTTAAAAGTTTAGGGGTAAGATCGTCTTTTTATATGAATTTCAAGGGGTAGTATGGTAATAAAGTTTTCTACTTAAATACGAAAATGACATGTGATTTACTATTTATACATATCGATATTATCCCTTTCTTTAGTGGGCCATGAGGATAAATAAAACAGTATGTTGGCTCAGGAACTGATAGGGAAATGATAGGGTTATGACAGCAAAAGACTTTTGAGTGAACCATTGAAGAAGAGTTAGTCATGCTTTGAGGAGTTAAAGAGCCTTTGTGATGTCTTAACTCTTAAGCAAGTTTCAACTTGGTGTCATGCAAAAGGTAATGTAATTATGTTTGATTGCAAGTATATGTTTCAATACTCTGTATATGTGGAAGCTACATGTTACATATATATCAAGTTACTCTTTTTCTTCCTTTGAAGACCACTTGGTCTTAAGAAGTATTAGTGGACACAAAGCCTCTTCAAATTTGAAAAAAAAGTGCATTCAAAAAAGATCAAACATAGAATATGAGTAGTCATCTTCTTAAAATTCAAGACGCCTTTCTTTTTATTACTGAAATATGTCATGTGCATTGGTGAGCGATGTAATTTGTATACTATGGAATGGTTAATTCACTTAATTTTGTTATACGATATTGGTAAGTAAAGTTTTTATGTAGGTTATACCTAAGGAAGTTCTAGATAAACAAATAAACTCTGATCAATGACACTCTTGATTCAACCATATTACCATTTCTTTTCTTATCGTGAAGAATATCAATGATAATTTGCCAGATTAGGTGCTGAGATGCGTGAAGCAGATTGGTTCATGTCCAACCTCCCACCTGTATGTATGATATTCTGCACAATGATGTGGCTATGTGGCAGTTTATGGTCATCGATATAAAGCAAGGATGTCATTTATGCGTTTGATAATTGTTGGCCTGTATGGTTGTATTGCTAGCTTGTGCGGTGTAACTTTTTCTAAACCTTATTTGCTGAAATTTGTTAGCTTCTTTGGCAATGATTTGTTTAATATATTCTCAACTTCCTTTTAAATAAAGGACACTTAGATGAAGGGGGTGCCACTAATTTTCGGGTTACTACTTGACCATTGACATTGCCTATAAATTTTTGAAAATGATTCCAACATTGTTATATATTTAATTGTATGAGCTTCATTAATGTATAAAAAAGGTCTTTTATTTCTCTTTGCAAATCTTGTGTAATTTAGCTTGGTTGATCTATACATTATTACTACTATAGTACTACTCCCTTGGTTGATTATTTTACTTGTCACAAAAGAGGGAATATTTACTTACATTTGTATTAATCCATAATAATTAGGAAATTCATGTATACAACTATGTATAATTTAAAATTGCATCAATTCCTTTAATTTAGGCACATTAGATATTGTTACTAATTAAGTAGCATTTGGAGCCTCGCGCGTGTACGGCGCAAGGGAACAACTAGTCAATAAAAAAGTTTTAATCTTTCACCCAATAAAATAAAAGTATTAAATACTTTATCATTGCTTATAAATCAAAAAGAAAAATACCTCATTAATATAAAATTAAAATGAATCCACCAACCTGTGAGAGAGCCGGGAATAAAAACCCTAGATCACAAGCAATTAAAAACAGAGAAAAACACGAATATGGTTTTTTAAAAGAAAATGCCGAAAATGAAGGAAAAAATTATTGGATATGAAAATAAGCTAATTCCAAAAATTTAGCTCTTACCCATATTTTTTGTTTCAATCTATGAATATGAATAAAATCTCAAATATCCACTGAATTATTATTATTATTTTTTTGTAATAGGGAAAAATCAAAATGAAATCAAAGAACAGAAAAAAAAAACCCTAATAAAAAATTAAATTAAGATGAAAAGGGTAAAAATGTGTGGATAAAACGTGACAAAAAAATTTAAATTAAATTAAACCAAAAAACTAACCTGAAAAAAATCCAAGCCCGGCCTCGAAATTGATCTTCGACTTTATATTTTTGTCCAGAAATCGAAAATAAGGAAGAAAATAAAAGAAATTATAAGAACGAAAAAAGAGAAAATAAGAAAGAAAATAAGAGAAATTACCTCGATCTACATGGAAATCGTCTCAAACTCGTCCAAAAATTGACTCAGAAATAGCCGAAAATCGCATCACACAAAATGAAACAAAAACAAACCATCAATGAAAAAAAATGTGAATTCAAAGCAAAAATAACAGTAAAAAAATTAAATAACCAACAAAAAGACAAATGCGAGTAGAGTGACGAGATGGTTTCAGAACGAGATTGAGAGAGAAAGATAGATGCAAGTAGAGTGAGAGACAGATGAGTAGGAAGAGTCGAGTAGAGTGAGAGAGAGATGAGTAAGAAGAGTTGGAGGTAGTAAGAAGAGTCGAGTAGAGTGAGAGAGAGATGAGTAGAAGTGACTTTAGGTTAGGGTTTAAAAAATGGGAAGCTTATATATGAGGAGGGTGTTGGGCTTGGGTTGTTTTGAAATTACACTCGCAACAAATAATTTTGATTCATTATTAAAAAAAATAATCTTACTCATTTGCTGCGTATCATATATAACTACAGCAAATGATGCGCAGTGATAAGTTCATTTTATATTGATTATTTGCCCCCATTTTATATTGGTTTTTGGCTCTAACAAGACCCTTTTGAGCCTATTTTACTAACTTCTCTTGCTTTTAGTGTTGTTGCTTTGCTTTAACGTTTATTGCAGGAATTGATGCTTTTGTATCGGTTTTCGCTGTATCCCGAGCATTTGGCAAGTTAGTAAGAGTCTAAACCACTTGGAGAAGCTAAAAGGAAGCTAGGACATAACTTAGAAGCCCCTGGAAAGCATAGAAGTCGAGTTTTAGAAGTTACGAGCGACGCCGGAAGCCCGAAGGCTTCCTGATCACTATGCTTGGTCCAGGTGCACTGTGCCCGGTTCGGGTGCATCACGGCCGGCCGAGCACAGTGATTTTTACGTGTTTTTGCTCGTTTTTCACCAAACTCCGAATTAGCACTTAATGTAATTTTCCCTAGGTTTTCATGGACGCACTTTATTATTCAAGAACCCTAGTTTTAGTTTAGTTTTCTCTCAAAAGAGGTGATTATTGTGGATCTTTTCAATCATTCAATTCAATACAATTTCAGGTTTTAATTCAATCTTAATTCTATTTTTTTTAATTCATGTTTAATGTTAGTTTATGTTCCTAGTTTTATTTTCTTTAATCTCTTATGCCCTACTTCTTGTTTTATTTCTAGTCTTCATTATTCAAGAACCCTAGTTTTAGTTTAGTTTTCTCTCAAAAGAGGTGATTATTGTGGATCTTTTCAATCATTCAATTCAATACAATTTCAGGTTTTAATTCAATCTTAATTCTATTTTTTTTAATTCATGTTTAATGTTAGTTTATGTTCCTAGTTTTATTTTCTTTAATCTCTTATGCCCTACTTCTTGTTTTATTTCTAGTCTTCATTATTCAAGAACCCTAGTTTTAGTTTAGTTTTCTCTCAAAAGAGGTGATTATTGTGGATCTTTTCAATCATTCAATTCAATACAATTTCAGGTTTTAATTCAATCTTAATTCTATTCTCTTTAATTCATGTTTAATTTTAGTTTATGTTTCTAGTTTTATTTTCTTTAATCTCTTATGCCCTACTTCTTGTTTATTTCTAGTTTTATAATTGTTGACTAGTTCATTAATCATGATCATGTCTTTAGTTTTGTTTTCTATAATTGCTTTAGTTTTTAGGATCATGAGTGAGTAATTAGTTTTCTAGGGTTAGGGAAACCTTGAATAATTAATGGGCTAATTGACTTAGATTGTTTCGATTTCACTTTTAGTAGTCAAATTCCTATTATTGGCTTGTTTGTTTACAATTGAATTGTGCGCAGATTTAGTTGTAATTTTGGTAATTGTCGAATTTGATGCCGAGAGGTAAAAATACCGCAATTAGACCACTGAATAATAGGCAGAATTAGTCTAGGCATGAGCGAGAGCCACTAGATGAGTTTTGAGGGAATCTAAGTTCGAGAGAATTAGTGAGTCCTAATTTGACGATAATTGTGGGATTAAACGTTCTTTGTTGGTGAATCCATTAGTTTTTCATGGTGACCCGAATGACCCTAGACCCTAAATATTAGTTTTAATCACCGTCATTTCCCGTAGTTAATTAGTAGTCAATTAGTTAATCGATAATTCTCAACCAAGGCCCTTTATACAGTTCAAGCTTTTTTAGAACTAATAGAGTTCAATTGCTTCCTTGAGGATTCGATCCCTACTTCTCTAGCTACATTAATTAGAGTTGTTTGGTTTATTTTTGATAGGTGTGCGACAGCCTCATCACGCAACAAATATGTTTTTTTGTACTAGTGAATATTCTATTTTCCCAAGTATTATTTTTTCTTTGGGGTCACTTATTCTTCCATCCCCTTTCCTGTTCAGGAAGATATGGCAGGAACCAAACAAATAGTTAAACGTATTTATACCGACAAGGATCCAGCTGACTCCATCGAAGAGGTGGAGAGATTTGCTAAAGAGGCCGAATCAAGTAGTTCGGCAACTGAGTCTGAAGAGAAGGCAATTGCACCTTCTCAAAAAGGACCCTTCTCTCCCACACCTGAAACAACTCAGGTGAGATGGGATGCCATTAAGGACATCAATATCATCTTATAATACCCCTCATGATTGCTTTAAAAGGATTATATGTATTACTCATACCAGCAAGATGCATCTTTCTTCTAGGGAGCTCATAACCTAAGAAACTCCAAAGTTAAGCGTCCTTGGCTGAGAGCAATATTAGGATGGGTGACCTCATGAGAAGTTTTTTAGGGTGCGCATGAGTGAGGACAAAACGCGCCGGGAGGACTTGTGTTGGTTCATGAGGATAGTTGTTGGCCCTTGTTGTGCATTAGTGATTAATCCGGCTTCGTCAGGAGTCTGGGGCATTACACATCCGGTATGACAACTTTCATTAATCCCAAAGGTTTCTAACACATTCTCCCTAAAAAGGGGGATACTCTTTTTAATGAACCACATGGGTGCTTTGGTATATATATATATATCTATGATTGATATGGGTGTTGCTATTCATTTCTTTCTTTTTTTTCCTAACCTTCTTGGATGTTATGATTTGGGATTATGTCATTTGACCCCGAGTGCATGGCATCACATCATCACATATGCCCCCACTTGTAAATTAAGTAATTTAAGACTTTCTTCTACTGCTTTTGTACATATGCATAAATTAACCAAAGATGCCGAATGTAAACATGGCTGGTTTACATTGGCCAACACCGAACACTACATAACAACCATTGAAAAATCCGACAAAGCTCTATCTTAGAGGGGGGACTTCGTTTTCATCAAATACGATGATCCCGAGTTTGTTGCCCAATTGACTAAGTGGAATTTGAGTCCAAAATACAAGAGCAAAGTGTCTAACCCTCCCAAAATAAAACCAATCTAAACTAACCATTCTTGACTTGTTCAAGAAACCCACTCAGAAGTGGATGGGAATGAGTCATGACATCCAATCCACATGGATCCCTTTCAAATATCTTTTTACTGATCAAAAATTTCTTGATGCTTGTGGATTGGTGTATGGTTGTAATTCGGGTAGGTTTCACTTACTCTTCTAAAACATCTCATATTTATTGATTTCTAACTAATCTGTTGAATTTTATTTTACAGCGATAGCCTTAGCCGAACTGCCTAATGAGAGAAAAGGACAAATGGATCAACAAGAATTTCCCCGACGTCTGGCATCATCAAAAGGTCAAACTCCCCTTAAAACTAGAGCTTCCAAAGAAGTATGTTTTTCCCAAATCCTTCAATACCTGATGTTCCAAAAATGTGCATTATGAGCCATTAAATCCGGTGTCTTTTGATGCATAAACAAACTTTTCTTAAATGATGATTAAATAAAACTTTGTTTCAAATTTTTCTAAGTCATGCACATTCGGTATTAATTGGTCACCGGATGTGCCAAATTTTCTTAGTATATGTTTAATCTCGGTTTATAAAGTTTGAACTCAACCGGTATCATTCATTGACACCAAATGTGTCAATTATAATAACACTATTGTTTAATTCGGTTTCTCGATGAGAGACCAAATTTAACGTATTTAAATTGAGTGTGGGAACATCTAGTGTAATCATAGGACACTAGATGTGTCAAATTGATCAATGTAATACTTATATTAAACTCGGTCTCTCAGGGAGAGACATAATCTAACGAGTATAAAGTATGTTTTGGCACATCTGGTGTCATCACAAGACACCAGATGTGTCAAATGTGGAAAGTCTCTCATTAAACTCGGTGTCTCATGGAGAGGCTGTTTAATATGATTGTATGATTTTTTGGCACATTCGGTGTTACCATATGACACCAGATGTGTCAAATGTTTAATATCTTGAATTAAACTCAGTCTCCCCTCAGGTAGCTGAGTTTAATGTGCTTGATTTGTGTTTTGATACGTTCGGTGTCCTTTCATGACACTGGATGTCTCACTTGGGAAAAGTCTTGTATTAAATTCGGTCTCCGCATGGGTGACCGTTTTATGGTGGTTAATCCATGTTTTGACACATTTGGTGTCATTTGGACACCAAATGTGTCAAACAATAGGGTTTTAAATACTTAACTCGGACTCCCCACAGGAGACCGATTCTTTATGATGCTGAATAGGTTATGATCTTGCCATTCTTACTTTTTTCTTCTTTGAGAAGACGGATTTAGTTCACTTGGATGAACTTTTGGCACATTCAGTCTTAGAGTTTAAGTAATATTATCACTTCATTCTATATCCCATAGATAAGTGAGTTGAATGAGAGTGAATGAACTTTTGACATATTCTGTGTCTTCGACTTTTTATATGCTTTGCATTCAATAAGCTTTATCTTAAATGTTTATCCCTTGCAGCATAGTTCTAACACTTGTTTTATTGTGCACTCAACAAGAGATAACCGGCCATTCGTGCTCGGTAAAGAGAAAAAAGACAAAGGCAAAGAAAAAATGAAACCCCTTTCTCTTAAACAAAAACGCAAAGACATCTCCTCTCTAGTCCCCTCTAAAAAGTCAAAGTCATCTGCTTTGGCCAGCTATGAGTCTTCGGACTCACCTTCTCAGCCTCTCAGTATCCATCCGCAAACCCAAGAGATGCTTTATACCAGAAAAGACAAATCTGCCCGGTCCTCTTCTGGTATTCAATAAAGGGATCCTGTCTTCGACAATCCCTACAAAACATATGACAGATTGCTTGATCTGCTGGAGCAAGATGAGGCCAGACGTGCTGGTCTCACCGTTGGTGGAATAGAAGCCGATCTTTCTTTAAAAGATTCCAATGATCTTTCTCCTCGGGATAAGGATCCAAATGCTGGAATGCAAGAGGCCATCAAAAAGAACATGCGGCATTAGGTATCAAATTTGTTCGTCATGTTGTTACTATAGTATCAAGTACTCGTTTTGGAGACTCCATTATGTCTCCTAGAGATCCAAGAGCTATAACCATTCCCTTTCCAACTACAAATGTTGTTGACTCGGAAAAAGACTTCCTTGATGAATAGTGCGACATTCTCTCCACCTCCAAAACTTTTGACTCCAACTATAAAAAGGAACTGGTTAGGGAAGTTCTCGGTGTGGAGACAAAGAGTAAAAGGAGTCTTTGAGGGGAATTCTGGACGGACAACTTGGTCTGTGTTTCAACAATTGCTTTGAGGTATCTTTTAATTTTTCAACACTTAATTAAATTTTAGAAACTTTCTTCAATGTCTTCATTTTTAAACCACTGATTCAAGTATTTTTTGCAGCTTATCAACATACTTCAATATCTTCAAAAGATGGTGGCTCAAACGAAGAAAGAGAGAGTCAAAGCAGCAAGAATGCTCATCATCTGTGACTCCTATCTGAGTGAGCAAGTCCGGATAATAAAGGTTGAAATTTCTCATGCTGTAAACGAGTTATGAAGCTCTTTGGGTCAAGCCAAAAACCAAAACTTGGTTATGGCAAAAAGAAACTTAGAGCTCTAGAATGATTTGGATTCATTGAAGAAGAAGGAAAAGGATTTTGAGTAGCTGAAAACGGAGAAGACAACAGCGGAGATATGGCCGAGTCTGCTTAAAAGAAGGTTACTGAGTTGGAGGAGAAGTTGAGGGCTGCGAATGCGAAAGTCGAAGAAGTGGAGAAGCAGAAACCAGAAGAGCTGAACAAGACTGGATAGTTTGCTATCCAGAAATACTTAGAAGCAGAAGAGTCAACCAAAGCTAGGATTGCTGAGGCCTCGCAACTCGGTCTTCAAGAGTATATACCATTTCAGTACTTTGAAAAGATATTGGAGTATGCATCTAAAGTTCACCTCGCCAAGCTATGTGGGGACACTCCTCCTAGTCCTTTGAGATTTTTCGGTGCAGAAGAGGACGATGATGATGCCAAGGAGGGTGATGGTGTTGGTGCAGATGATCAGAAGGATGAAGATGCCCCTAAGGAGGGATTTGAACAGGCTGATACCACTGCATCCGCCTGTGTAGACCAACCACCTCAACCTTCAGAAGGCAACTAAGAAGCTTCTACCTAATACTTTTACTGATTCATTATCTTTTCTTTGTCTGAAGTTGTAATCTATTGACTTGTTTGATTTTATAACAATAGTTTCTAGAATAATATGAACGTTGTGGCCTTTGTGCCTTATGTGCACCTTACATTTTCTTCATTTGATGCCTATGAATTGCATCATTTTCCTTATTATTCACCTTGTTTTTACACCCATGGTTTTATTTGTCAAGTTACTTTGAAATCTTAGTAACCTATAGCAACTTGGATACAAACACTCATACAGATTTCTAAGCTTTATACTTGGAAATTTACAAGCTCATATACAGATTTCTAAGCTTTATACTTAGAAATTTATAAGTTTACAAAACCTCATTTAGAGATTTATAAACATAACTAAATGTACTTAGAATTCTAAGTATACAGATTTCTAAGCTTTATACTTAGAAGTTTATAAGTTTATAAAGCCTCATTTATAGATTTATAAACATAATTTAGAAATGTATAACATAACTTAGAAAATTATAAAACCTCATCTTAGGAATTTATAAAACCTTAGCTATATTTACATAGTAGGTAAAGAATTTTGTCTGGCCATAGTAGTGAGAACCCTGAGTTTACAAATTCTAGTATTGATTGATTCATTACTCATTAGGTGTGATGAATCAATCAATCACATTGATTGCCCTGGAACTTAGGGATCAAAACTGGTGTTCAATTATGTTAATTGGCCTTGCCCTATTACATGGGTTATTGCCCTTATATTGATATGAAGTAGGGTCATTTCCCTAAGATATATTCTGGAAGGGTCATTGCACTTATATGCCTTAGATACTAATTTATATCTTAGTTTCTATTGGCTTTAGTGATCCATAATCACTTAGGAGAATACTTGCCCTTATTTGGTGTAAAAGACTCTTTTTGCTTTAAATTACCAATATTAACTTGTGGTTATCTCATGGAGTCATGTCCTTGACATTATGTCTATTAATCATAGAATAACAAGATAAGGAATAGAGATTTCATTACTTGTGGCGCGTGGCCAATTCATTACAATATGAAATTCTATTCTCATTGTTGATCAACGTGGATCAATCTTTTCATGGGCTCTTAGCCTTATAAGGAATCTCCACTAATTCTACATAAAATACTTCTTCAAATTATTTGCATTCCAAGTTCTAGGTAGCTCACATCCATCTAAATTCTTAAGGCGATAAGTTCCATCTCGAACAACTTCCACAATTTCAAGGGTCCTTCCCAGTTAGGAGTCAATTTGCCCTGCTTATTGGCCCTTCCTATTGCTTCAATTTTCCCTAGTACCAAATCTCCTAGCTTCATGGGTCTATGATTCACTCTTTTGTTTTGTTCTCTTGCCATTCGGAGTTTGTACAGCTATTGCCTGAGCAGGGCATTGCCCCTCACCTCAAGTAAAGTGTCAAGGGTAGCTTTCATCAATTCCCAATTAGCATCTTCAGCATATAACATAACTCTAAGAGTAGGTTTACACATTTTAATGAGAAGAATAGCTTCTGCCCCGTACACCAACATGAAAGGGGTTTCTCCAGTTGAAATTTTAGCGATTGTTCTTATCGACCATAGGACATTATATAACTCATCGACCCATAGTCCCTTTGCCTTCTCAAGTTTCTTCCTCAATCCATCACTTATGATTTTATTGAAAGCTTCAACTTGACCATTGGCCTGAGGATAACCAACGGAAGCAAAGTGAGCTAATATACCCTGGTCAACCAACAATTTTCTCAATTGTGGTGTTTCAAACTGTGGTCCGTTGTCAAACACAATCGGCTGTGGAGCTCCAAATCTAGTGATAAGGTTTTTCCATATAAACCATTCAACATCTGAGTGTTTTATATTCTTCATCGGCTCAGCCTCCATCCACTTGATGAAAGTAGTCCACTACTACCAACACGTACCTCCTTTGACTAGAGGCTTGAGGATAGGGACCAAGAATATCCATGCCCCACTTTGCGAAGGGGAGGGGACTGATTCATTTCATATTGTCTCAACGTGGGCCGATAATACCCTGTTCGTAGTGCACTTTTAGCGAGTGCTCGTTCACCTATATGAGATCCATAAAATCCTTTTTAAATTTTCTCTAGAACATCCTTGCTCTTTTTTTAAAGTGATGCACCTCAACAGCGAATGGGTAAATGACTTTTTATACAATTGCCCTTGCCATAACACGAACCATGCATCTCAAGCCTTAACATACTTGGCTTGTTGCGGATCAACTGGCAAGGTTCCATCTTTCTTGTACGCAATGATTTCATCCATCCAGGTATCCCCTCTGCTGATGAAGTTCACATCCTCCAATTCCTCGATACTTTTCTTCTCTTTTACTTCCCAAAACACTGTTCTGGAGGTATCTTCTATAGCTGAGCTGGCCAACTTGGATAGAGCATCAGCCTGATTGTTTTCTGATCGGGGAATTTACATCAACTCGAAACTTTCAAGATTACAGACTTCCTCTTGCAACATTTGCAAATATTTACTCATCGCTTCTTCTCGGGCTTCATAATCTCCCAAGTATTGACTTACAATTAGCTGTGAATCAGACATTGATTCAATCTTCTTTGCTGCAATGGCTTTACACATTTTGATTCCATCAATCAAGGCTTCATATTAATCTTTGTTGTTTGAAGTCTGAAATTTGAATCTCACTGCATATTCATACAAGTCTCCCTCAGGAGATCTGCATATAATTCCAGCTCCACATCCATTCCGTGTGGATGATCCATCTACATGCAATGTCCAATGATCAATACTTGGTTTTTCAAATTTAGGTCGAGTAATTTCAACAATGAAATCAGCAAATGCTTGTCCTTTGAATGCTTTTCTTGGTTCATAAGAAATCTCAAATCAGCCAAATTTAATGGCACAGTTAAGCATTCTACTAGAAGATTCTTTGGTTAGACATGACTTGAGTGGCTGATCTGTATAGAACACTATCTTGTCGGACAAGAAGTAGGGTCACAACTTTCAGCTTGCTAAGAACATTGCCAATCCAAAATTTTCGATTTGAGTATACCTCAATTCAGCCTTTTGAAGGATATGCCTGACAAAATAGACTGGTTGTTGGACCCTATCCCTCTCGACCAACAAAACAGCAGAAAGTGCATACTCTAATACAACAAGGTACACATATAAAGTTTCTTTTTCCATGGGGCTTACCAGCTTCGGAAGAAAATGGAGGTGATCCTTCAACTTAATGAAGGCTTCCTCGCCCGATTGAGTCCACTCAAACTTGTTCTCCTTCCTTTTGATTGTGTCAAAAAAGATATGACACTTATCTCCAGCTCGGCCTAGATAGGAATTTTCGCAATGCTGCTAAACACCCTGTTAGCCTTTTTACTTCTTTAACACTTTGGGGAGATGTCATATCCAACAGGCCTTAACCATGTTTGGATTAACTTCAATCCCTCTCTCATCAACAAGAAACCCCAGGATTTTGCCTGATATGACACCGAACACACACTTCTTTAGATTGAGCTTCTGTTTATACTTTTTCAAAGCTTCAAAAGTTTCCTTTAAATTAGAAACATGAACCGTAGATTCCTTGCTTTGACCATCATGTCATCTATATATGCTTCCATGTTCCTTCCCAGTTGTTGTTTAAACACCTCATTGACTAATCTCTGGAAGGTAGTTAAAGCATTCTTCAATCCAAAGGCATTCTTGTGTAGCAGTACAACCCGGTTTCCATAACAAAAGTAGTCTTTTTCTTGATCCTCTTCCCATAGAGGAATTTGATGGAAACCAGAATAAGCATCCATGAAACTTAACAAAGCATGTCCGGCCATAGAATCAAACAATAGATCGATCTTGGGCAAAGGAAAACTGTCTTTGGGACAAGCCTTGTTTAAGTCCGTGTAGTCTACACACATCCGCATCGTCCCATTGGGCTTAGGCACCAAAACAGCATTTGCCACCCAATCAGGATACTGACATGGACGAATGAATCCTTCTTATAATAACTGCATCACTTCTTCATCAGCTGCTTTATTGCAGACTTCACCAAGATTTCTTTTCTTTTGCCTAACAACCTTTATTTCAGGCTTAACGTTCAGCTTGTGAATAGCTATCTCAGGATCTATTACTGGCATTTCTTCTACCTCAAAAGTAAAAACATCTTTATATTGTCTGAGTAAAGTTCTTATATCTGCCCCAACATGTTCATTAGGTGTCTGCCCAGTTTTTACTCCTCTATCATGTAATACCCCATATTTTCATGTATTTTAAGAAGTTAATTTCGTATTTTATGTATATGTTTTTAGTATTTTTATAAAGAATATAAATTCAATAAATATATTAAAGAAAGAAAACTAAATTAATTGTTAATTAAAATAATTATTTTATGTTTTCTAAAGTTTATATATTATATTTTATTTCACTTTGAGTTTTATTAAATATTTTAATAAGTTTCTAAAAATAGAATTTTAAAGGTTTCCTAAATTGTTTTAAAACAAGGGCACAAAAGTAATTTCAAACATTAAGGGTATTTATGTAATTGCACCAAAACCTACTTTGGGCCTATAAATACCCCTTAAAATAAGAAATTTTTATATTTGTTTTCCATACTAGTGAATTAGGATTTCGAAAAAAAGAGAGAAAAAAATATTTGGTTCGAAATTCTGAAGAAAATAAACAAAAATATCTTTGTCGCTCGTTTTCTTCTTCGCTCGCCCCTTCCTCTTCGTGCGTCCCCTTCTTCGTCAGCCTCACTCACCGCCCTGCACCACTGCCGGCAGCCTCGCCGGCCACCATAACCCTTCTTCCTCCCCTTTGTTTGGTATATTTCTAACTTATAAAAAAAATTTCTCCTCTTTTCTTTTAATTTCAATTATGCATAAATTTATGTTTATAATTATGTTTACTCATATTTTTATGGTTCTAATCATGTTTTATAAACTTATGATTATGTTTAAATTATGAATTTATAAAGTTGTTCATGAAATCTTAAATTAGGGTTTATGAAATCATGAAATTTGTAGTTTTATGGCTTTTAATGATCTAAACTTTTATATTATGATCATAATTTGATGTAGTACGTATGAATTTGTGATGATTTTATGAAGTTTAGATTTGTTTTTAAGGGTTTTAAAGTTGTTTAATATTGCTGTCAAATTTTTAAAATCACGAAAACTAAGAGTAAAAATATTATGAACATGTTTTACTTCATGAAAAATTATTTTAAAACATAGATTAGATGTACAATGATGGATTAGAATGTAAAAGAGTTTTATGCTTGAATTATGAAGTTTTGATGAGGTTTTAATGAGTTTTGAGTAAATATAAAAGCTGTAAATTTTTATTAACACATGTTTTTGCCTAATAAAAATAGTAGCATGTGACATAATTAGTTATAATTATTTTTAATGCATCAAAATACTGTATGATGATCTTAGGACTTGACTGTAGTATTTTATGATCAAAATATGATATTTAGAAGGGTTTTCAAGTTTTTTAAAGTAATTTTATGAAGATGCCATTTTTGGAAAATTACCGAAAATCAAGTGTTTTGTGAAAGAAATATTAAAATAAAGTATGGAATTGAATAGAGACTATATAGGGAAGGTTTGGGACAAGTTTCCAACATAAAAAGTTTGTTAGAGTTGTTGTAGAAGTTAGTCAACAAGGTTTTAATTTAGTTTCAGTTTTCTCTATGTAGGAGAATTCGAGTTAGTTGACTTTTAGAAATTGTGGCGGATCACCACTACTATACAAGGTATGTAAGTACTAAAGCCGAAAGTAAAAGTAGAATTCATGCTTCGTTGTTGATCTTACATGTTATGTATGTGAATATGAATTGTGTTTGGTTGAGTTGCATGAGAAGTACGCTAGTATGAAAGTATGATAGTTTTTTAATATTGTTTGACATTCCACCTTTATAGCATTTTTAATCATATCTTGAGTAATTGGAATGTCAAAATTATTTGTGAAGTTGGCCAATAGTTAGTAAAGAAGAAAGGAAATTAATTGAGTTGATTAGTTACATAAACAACAAGAAAGGTAGTTTGTGAATTTTTATTCACATGTTTAATGAGCAAATATTTTCATAGCCACTCACAGTTTAATGTGTGGTCAAGAAAGATAAATAGTTAGCCACTCACAGGTGATGTGTGGTAAAGGAGGTTTAGTTTAATTAAAGGACACACAAGATTATTTTTAGAATCACTTAAATCCAAGATAATTAATATGATTTTGCTTGATTCTATGCATGGTTCAATTCTATGTGTTGTTGTTTGTGAGTCATAATATTGTTAAACCGGTTAATCATGTAAAGCGAGAGAGGATTCGCCACAAAACTCTTGGAACGTATATACCTTGAATATGAACAGTGGGGGGAGTCGTAGGAACAATGATCTATGACTTCTAATCGAGGTACAAGACGTACTTTTTTACATTTTTAAATGCGCTGGATTTCCGTCAATATATGTGACATAGGTAATACCTTCTTGGAGGTTCTCCCAAATTGGTGCCCAATAGGGCAATCTTTAAGGAAAGGAAACCCATTCGATGCGAAATCCAAAGTTTAAATATAATAAGTAATTTTATATGAGTTAAATTTATGCACAGGTGAAGAGATGTCAACTGTAAGAAGTATGTGTGTTATACTTTTATTTTATTATTAATCATGTTTTGCATGGTCTATAGTATTTATGTACTCAGCTTTGCTGATTGTGTGTGTTTGTGTGCATGGCTTTGTCTTTGTCTTGGCCCTACGTTGATCCACTTGATGGCGAGTATTTGTCTAGAATAAGAGAAAGCTACAGGTACAGGTGAGCATAGTCAGTCATGCTGGGTTGGATTGTGAGCGCTTGCATTGTAGTTTTCTTAGTTTTATGGACATGTTATTTATTTATTGTTTGATGTTGACTTTTGTTTTTGAAGTTTGAAGTTCATTTGGTTTTGAAGGGCCTTTAAGACGGTTCCGAAGTGTAATAAGGATTTAATTTGGCTTTCTTTTTGGTTTTGTCTTTGTTTTGTTGTGAGATTATTTCAAGTTTTAATTTGGTTTTTAAAGGCTTCCGCGGTAGTACTTTGATAAAACTAAATTGGTTAGTTTTAAACTGGTTTTTGGTTTTAAGACTTCCGCTGTAGTACTTTGATAAAAGCCTTAGCCTTTATCACGGTGGTGGTAATACTTTTGGTTATTTCCTAGATAATTAGGAGCTTTAATTAATATTATTCTTTATTATATCTTACTATATTTCTGGAAAATCTAAAGGAGGAAAATTAAGAAATTCCGGGGTGTTACATATCAGGATTTGATTCATCCGGCACAAAATCTTCCAGTTCACCTCTTGGTTGAGGCCTAGTTACTTGACTCAAGCTATGAACATCCATTACTTGATCTTTAGGTGCTTCTTCAATTGTTCTTTTCTTACTTGGTTCTCCGAGATCATCCGACCAGGCCTTAACCTTAAGTGTAGTAACATAGCACTCTCGTGCCAACTGTTGATCTCCATGGATTGTTCCCATAGTGGTCTTATTACACTCATACGTAATGAGCATGAGATGTGTAACAATTACTGCCCCCATACAAAATTCTGAGTTAGTCTTCCAAGGATCACGTTATATGCCTGCAATTCCTTCACCGCCAGGAACTTGACGAATATGTTTCTTGCATGGTCCTTATCTCCCATCTGTACTAGCAAGGTGACAGTACCTAATGGGTTGATAATTGCACCACCAAACCAATAATAGGGTGATGAATGTGGGCTCCAACTTTGAAGAATCATACTTCAGCTTCCTCAAGCAATTGTAACTAATGATATCAGATGAACTTCTAGTATCGATGAGTATTCTTTTAACCTTCATGTTTGCTACTTTCAACTCTATTGCTAAGGGTTCATCATGAGGCGTTCGAACCCTGCCTTGGTCTCTGTCACTAATGACAACTTCATGAAACTTGACCTTGGTATATGCCCCTGTTTCAGGGGATGATTCTCGAACAAGGCTTTTGACGTACTCCTTGCTTCGTTTTATGGTAAGTCCGCTAGCTGTGAACCAACCCGAGATGGCTTATACAACATCCGCTTTGTCGGTATCATAGTCTTATTTAGGCGCTTCATCCTTAGAATCAAACTTTTGTTTCACATTCTTGTCAGATGATTTGATCAAATGTTGACCAATCTTCCCCTTAGCAACTAGGGCATCGCGAGTTTTTTTTCAGGTTGAAGCAATCATTAGTGTGGTGCCCCACATCCTTGTGAAAGTAGCAACACTTACTCGAATCTCGATCCTTCTTTGGGCTCCTCAAAGGTGGAGGGTCGTCAATGTCTCCTTTACCATGGATCTCCTTAAAAACAAAATGGATATCCTTTGTGAATTCGAACTTTGGCGTATTCTTCGCCTTTCTCTTCTAATTTTTAAAATTTCCTTTGTTTGATGAGCCAGCCATCCAAGTGGCATGCTTCTTCTGATCCTTATTTTATGAGTTGTGACCTTTCCTCTTTTCTTTCTTCTTGTCCTTCCGGTGGAGGCACATAACTCCTGTGCATGGATGAAGCACTTTGCTTCTTCTAATATCCCCTTCAAGGTTTTACTGTTTTCTTCGTACAACATCAAATTTAAAAGTTCCATCACGTAATCTTCTGAAGAAGTTATCAAAAGCAACCCATTCAGACAGATTAGGTATCTGCAGTGATTCAAGATTGAATCGTTGAACATAACTTCTTAGTGATTCTTTCTCACCCTGAACTATTTTAGCCAGATTCATACTCGTCTTCTTCTTATGCTTGTTTTCCATGAAATGATGAAAAAATATTGTACTCAACTCATGGAAATTACTGATTGATTGATCAAGAAGACTATTAAACCATTTGTGAGCTATTCTCTTAAGTGTTGTTGGGAAATAGTGACACCAAGTAGCATCATCCAAACCCTGAAAGTACATCACGTGTTTGTACATAGCTTAATGTTCTTCGGGGGTCTATTGTGCCATCAAAAACCTCAACGTTAGGTATTTTGAACTTACTGGACGAGGTGCCATAATGATAGCTACTGAGAATGGGGTTTTCCAGTCCAAGGACATGGAAACCATCTTATCACCTATGATCCCCATTGGATCCTGGGTAGGTTGTTTAGCCATATATAGTTCGTTAGGCCGAACTTTGTTCTCCAAGTACTTAATCATCTGTTCTCTTCTGGCTTGATTAACTCCGTCAGCTCTTTTCTTTTCTATATTGAATCTCAGATTCTCTTCATCTTCATACCTATCTGATTCAAGAGTAAAGTGGTGTGGATCTGACATTTCTTTCGTTGCTGATGAACCTGACGAGTCAGAGCGGCTCTGTTCTCGTTGAGCTCATTTGTTGTTTAGATGTTCTTTTGCATCCTTACTAGATGACCTCTTTTCATTGAGAATTTCTCTAGCATCCTTGCTTGAATTTCTCTTAGCCTCAAGATACTCTCTTGCATCATGAGCTAATGACTTCTTGAATTCAATGAACTCTCTCGCATAAGATTTTTTCCTGCTTACTTCAGTTTGTCCTTTCGCCACCTCCCATTTAGGTTTAAACTTAGGAGTAGTCAGATGCCTCTTGAATGTACCCCAATGAGTTTTCAATGGAGTTTTGTCCTTTATCTTCTCAACTTTCTCAGGGAAAGTCAATCTTCCTTCACCTTGATCATCAGCATTCATCTTTCCTCGAGCTTCCTCTGTTGGGGATCAACCTCCTCACGAGTTCTCTTAGAGGAATGCTCTTGTAGAGCATTTGTAAAGGACTCCTTAAGACCTTCCAAGATACCCCTGAGCTGACCCATAGTCAAGGGTTGATCTTCCAACGCTTTCCCTTTAGGAAAGCCAGTTCCTTGTCCAGTTTCATAGTTCCCGGTCTGATGTCTTGTCCTCAGTTGGTAGTGAACCACGTGTCATCCTCTGGTGCCCTCCCCTCAGACCTTGGGCGCCAAATGATGTAGAAATAGCTCTTGATGGGGTCTTCTTCAACTGAACAGGTGGAGAGAGCTTTAGAGGACTATTAGTAGGACAGACAGATGTAGGCTTGCTCACTCCTTCTAGCACGTTTCTCGATACTTGCAAAACTAGGGAAAAAAAATCCTTGTAGGATTTTTCCCCCCTCCGATGCTTAAGTAAGTACTTGTAGGAAGATTAAGCTTAATTAAAGTAAGCAGTGACAATTTTAATCTAGAGAGTGAAGTTTTAGGGAGAGAAGTTCTCAAGCCTATATTAGAATTGAATGCCCTCAAAATGTTGAAATCAATGGGTATTTATAGGCTCTAGCTATGGTGGCTAACGAATCATAATGCGACATTTGTCGTCGTATGATTGGCTCACATGTTACTTTAATCCTCTTGGGCATCGTCATGTTGGCCTTGGAGGCTCAAATGCTTCAACTATATTTCATGAGGATATAACGAATGGTGTTATGACAAGTGTCACTTCAATATTTACTCTTTCATTTCTTTGGGTTGACACGTGGTCCACTCCAAGATAACACATAGTCATGTGGGCCTCACTCTTAATGATTCCCATGTTGCCACGTGGCAGTGCCAAGTAGGCATCTTCAATTGAGTAAGTGGACACATGGCTCACTCATTGATTGACATGTGGCAGCCCTTAAGCTTGCCACATCACCGTTTAATATCATTTTCACCAAAATTAAAACCCCCTCCAAATTTCATAGCTCCCTATTTATATTCAAACAAAACCCAATCTTTTTGACTCCATTTTTTCCCACAACAAAAAATTCATTAAACCCTCATCACTTCATTCACTGCACACACATGCACCTTAGGCTTCAATAGTATAACATTAAAGACTTCATAACAGAGGGGGAGCATTTTCAATTACAAGATTGGAATGAGGAGGTTGAAATTCCCGAATTAGACCCGGATATGGAGGTATGGCTCTTTAGTGCTTACTTTTTTGAACGTGATGTTGAGAATGAAAGTTTACGTGTTGAAACTATGGCGAATGACTTTGTTAGTGGTAACAAAATAATGGAAAGTAGAGAATTAAAAATGTAGAAAGGAAAGACATAGTTGAAAAGTTATTAATGCTTTATAATGGCAAGGATATTTCAAACGGTAGTAAAAAGAAAATTGCTTCTGAATTTAGAGTTGACCGAATCACTATATGGAGGATTTGGTCAAGAGCAATGTCACAAATTATAAAGAAAGAGCTGATTAATATGAATAGTAGGAAAAAGGGGAGGGTGGGAAGAAAAGTTAAAGAGTAGGACATGGAGGTACTTAGAGCAATCCTTTTTGAAAAGAGAACTACTTTAAGAGCTTTAGCAAATGCACTTAACATAGGCATGTCAACAACATACCGATTAATAAAGGATGGTCATCTTAGAGCACATAGTAATAGCTTCAAACCAATTTAAGAGCAAAAAACAAGATAGAAAGACAAAGGTTCATATTGACTCAAATAATTCCACCAACAATTACAATCATTCCTAGATTTTCATTGATGTACAATGTGATTCCCATAGATGAATAATGGTTTTATGAGTCAAGCAACACAAAGATTCTACCTATTCCCTTGGGTGGCAGGCTCTTAACGAGCTTATCAAAGTAAAAAATTTATCCCAAAGGTGATGTGCATGGTAACTATGGCTAGACCAATTTTGGCAAACAATGGTGACATTTTGTGGGATGGTAAGATTGGAATTTTTGCATTCACAAAAGTGTAACTTGCAAAGAAAATTTCGAAAAACAAAGACAAGGGGACTCTAGAAACTAAATGTATACAATCATTCACAAAACAAGTAATCAGATCCATTATCATTTAAAAGATTCTTTCGGCTATGAGAAGTAAATGGCCACAAAATTCATGAAAAGATATATAGAATCTGCTAGACAATGTAAGCCCCCATACTGCAATTGATGATACTAAATTTTTGATTAAGTCTAAAAGCGATGTGATACGAAACAAAGTGATAACTTCGAAGGTTTGATAATGGCTTCTAAAAATGATGCAAGTATGGGGTAAATAATGGCTTATGGAGATTCAAGGCTTTTGGGATCTTCAAAGACATCATCATGGGTGTGTATGGTGACGCACGAATTCACTTGGTCATTTGAAGCAAAGGAAAGAATTGCGGAATTAGGGGAATAAGATGGTTTTTGCCTATGAGTTTTCTCCCACTTCAGTTGATAGGGTTTTTCTCATTTCAGGCTTTTATTGTTTTGAATCTAGTGGAGCATTATGCATCATATTCTATCTAAGGGTCGAGGAAAATACGTTTTTGAAGGTTTCTTGATTAAAAGATCGAATCTTGAAGAGTTTCTTGAAGATTTACACATTTTCTTGAAAAATGCGCAAAAAACGAGCGAACTAGTGTGGCGCGTTTTTGCGTCAAACTTCATGGTTGTTGGGCAACGTGATTTTCTGAGATTATTAGGTGACTATTGCTGGATAATATTGTTTAGCGAGGTCTTAGAAAGTTTGTTATGATATTTTTTGTTTAGATATAGTTTGTTAGAGTTTGTTAGCAAGATAAGAATGACATGCAGTGCTGATGTGGCAATCTTATCTTGTGAGTCATGTGTGTGTGTGGGACGATTTTTCCCTTTGTTTGTGCGTGTATTTTAGCTTAAATATGTTAGGATTTTGTTGATGATTATGCCTATAAATAATCTCAACATTAGTTTGTAAATTTCAGATTAGAGAATTCAATAAACATTATTGTTTAAGTTTTATTTGTTTTCTACAAAACAAACACAAAACCGAAAGTGTGAGAATTTTCGTGTGAGGAAAGTTCGAGCATATTGAGAGTTAGTTCTTAGGATTTAGACTCTTGTGAGGATAATTTTAAGAATTGAGGTTGCATAGCTTTAATCATTCACAAAATTATTCAATCTAGATTATTTTTCTTGGTGCTTTGCTTTAGAGAAAACCGAACTAGTTTTCTATCCTTGTGTGGTTGGTGATTTTCTAGCATTAATCAAATCAACTTTTGGTGCTTTCGTTGAGAGGAAATTGATCCTCAAGGTTATTACATAATCTCATTGTTCAAACAAGTGCAATCATGTCAGCTGATGAAGTGAATACTCCTAAGATTACTACTGAAGAGTTACGCAAAGACATAGAGGAGTTGAAGGCTATGTTTGAGGCTACCATGAAGGATTTTTCCGAACAATTGAAGTCACCTAGAAAATGCAAGGATGGAAGCAAAGGGGAGTCAAATTCTAGTACTGATGATGAGCAATCAAGCTTAAGAAGTGCACGCAAACCAAGAAAGAGGTACTCATCAAGATCTAGCAATGACAAACCTATGAGTAGACGCAAAAAGAAGGATAGGCCTAAGGATGTTGATCGAAATCTTAAACTAGATATTCCTGAATTCAGTGGAAGTTTGGATCCTGAAAAGTTCCTGGATTGGCTATGGAGAATTTAACGAATTTTCAAATGTGAGGAGTATGATGATCGAAAATCATATAAGGTTGCAAAACTAAAGTTAACTGGCTTAGCTAGTTTATGGCTGGAAGGTATGCAAAGGAAAAGGAAGAAGGATGGGAAGTCTAAAGTATCTACTTGGACGAAACTGAAGAAGGAGATGAGGAGAAGTTTTGTTCCTCAGGATTACGAGCAAGGAAATTTTATAAAGATGCATACTTTGAAGCATGATCGAAAATCAGTTAAAGAATATACATCTGAATTCCTCAACTTGATTACCATCTGCGATCTAGAAGAAAAGGAGGATCATCAAGTTGCTGGTCTTGAAGAAAGGATTAGAGAGAAGGTGGAATTACAACCATACTAGACTTTTGATGAAGTTTGCAAGGTTGCATCTAGGGTTGAGAAGAAATTTTCGAAAAAAAAGGTCACTTTTTCGAAACCCTTTGTGAAGAAAGAATGTGTCGTTGTTCCTTATAAACAAAATTTCGTTTCCAATTCAAAACCTCCTCCGTATATCAAGGATAAAGGGTCTACTACTAAACCTACAAACCCTGATCAACGTAGATGCTTCAAGTGCAAAGGTCAAGGTCATATTCAGAAGGATTCTCCACATTCAAGAGTTCATACTACTCGAAATTGGGCAGATGATGTAGACTTTGAAGAAGAGGAGAATGAACGTCAACAATAAGAAGATGTCGTGAGTTATGACACACAGGGAGAGGATATTGAAGAGATTACTCCTGAAGTGGATGGCTAGAGTGTAGTTCTCCGAAGGGTTTTGCAATCCAAAGTTGCGCCACCTACAGAAAACCAGAGGGATAAGATTTTCATCACTAGGTGCAATGTTCTAGGAAGATTGTGTGATCTAATCATTGATTCAGTTGCCCTAATGTAGTCTCTACTGTATTGATCAACAAATTGGAGATTCCTACCACTGAACATCCTCAACCTTACAAGTTACATTGGCTTAGTAACATAAATGATGTTAAGGTGAATAAACAAGCTCTGGTTAATTTTAAGACTGGAAATTTCGATTTAATAAGTGCTTTGTGATGTATGTCCTATGGATGCGTGCCATATATTGCTTGGAAGACCATGGCAGTATGATAGATTTTTACAGTTTGATGGTTGAACAAATATATAGATCATTAGAAAGCAGTCACAAGGTAAACCAGTTGCGTTGAAACCTTTGGAAGGCTCGAAATTCTCGAAAGCTGTGAGCAATAAAAATGGTGTTTGGTTGATTGATGAGAAAGCCATGGTGCAAGAGGTGAAGAATTGTGAGAAGTTCTATGTGTTGATGGCTAAGGAAGTACAAGAGAAAGTAACGAGCATCCCTCGTGAGTTGTGCCCCTTATTGCACGAATTTCAAGATATATTTCCTGATGAATTGCCACCAGGGTTTCCACCCATCAGAGGAATTGAACATCAGATTGACCTGGTTCCTGGAGCTCAGATTCCTAATAAACCAGCTTACAGGTGCAATCTAGAAGAAAGCAAAATATCAATGTTTTATTTTGTGAAAGCAAAATTATAAATTGGATATTCGGAGTAACCAATCTTAAAATAATCAGATATCAAATACGGATATCCGAAAATTTTAGATATGGATACAAATATTGATTTTCCAAAATTTTAGTACGGATGCTCATGCCTAGGTGTATCACCGACAAATTCATCAGAAATCACTTGATTTTGGGGTTTTTGGAGATGGTTAAACATCATAAATCACTTGATTTTTGGGGGGTTTTTGGAGATGGTAAAACATCGAGAACATTTGGATCATCATTTTTAAAGACTTGATGTGAGAAGTTGTTATTTGAAGATTATAAATCTTCCATTTCACCCCTTTTTTTTGAACTACTCGACCAAAAACGAACATATCACAGTCGATTTAGGTAAAATTTAAGTAGAAATGAACAAAATTTGATATTATCAGACATTCGGATATACATGTTTTATATAATGTTTTTCCCTCGTTTTCGGTCAGTTTTATGCTTAATAGATGAGTCTGTGGCTTTATTTTGATTAAATATCATTCCTTGGTGTTAAGTTATGACTTAGAGTGGTTGTAGCGGTTTTAGTTGATTTATAGAGCTTTTAATGTTTATTTAATGCTTCCTCAGTTATTATGCGTGGCTTTCGGTTTGTTTTATATGATACATGAGTGTAATAGGGAGTTATGAAGTCACTATAAGCTAAAACGAGTCAAAATAGACTTCCCTCGATATGCGTGCCAAGGTATGAGAAGCTACGAACAAGATGTGAAGGAATCGAGCAAAGAAATAAAAAAGTTCATCAAAATAAGCTTGAGCATATTCAAGGCGGGCGCATACGCCAAACATCAAATGTTCTATGCGGGCGCAACATAGTTCAAATCCTTTAGAATTCACTGCAGAACCCTCCTGCGGGAGGGAGGAAGTCGTTTTTTTCCCTACGGAGGCAGGGGCCCTGGTTTGTGGTCCGCAAGTTGGTTTTTCCGGTTTTTGTTCATAGGCTTAATTTTAATTAAAATCCTTGTACTAGAAATAGGCCCTATTAGTGGAGATCAACCCTAACTAGTTTTCAGCAATTTTTAGAATTAGAAGTCCTAAAAACTCTTTCTCTCTCTAGAATTAGTAGATTAGTTTTGTTAACTAACAATTCAATTCAAGTTAATTCAAGTTATTTCAATTCAAGCTTTCTTTTGGTAATTTCTTTCCTTTCTCTCTTTCAATTTCTTTTAGGTTTTTGTTTTTGATTTAGTTTGTTTATTTTCTTAATTTAGTTTTGTTTGTTTTGTTTTGTTTAGTTAATTAGTTTAATTTTTAGTAATTAGTTTAGTTTTAATCTCTTGTTAATTTGTTTATGTTTACGATCATGTTTATTAAGTTTATTTTTGTTTTGATTTGCATAGTCATGTGTGAGTAGTCTCTTTGTCTAGGGCAAAGGGAACTATGACATGTTATGAATTAGTTTTATCTTCGTTAATTAATTCTTAATTATTAGTTGAATTCCTATTATTGTTTAATATTGATTGCAATTAAGTTGTGGCCAGATTTAGTTGTGAGTTAGGTAATTGTCGAAATCGAGGTCGAGAGGTAAGATTACCACAATAAGACCACTGAATAATAGGCAAAAATGATTGTATGTGAGCGAGAGCCGGTAAAGGAGTTTTGAGGGAGTCTAAGTTCGAGAGAATTATTCAGCCCTAGCTCAATGAAAGTTAATGAATTGATTAATGAATGTTTTATGAGTTTGTTGATTGTTCATAGTGAACCGACCGCCCTAGGTTTCCATTATTAGAGTTAGTTCGTAATTTTCCGGTATTTTCCTTAGTTTTAGTTCTTCATTGTTTGTTTTTAGTTTTTAGTAGTTTAGTTAGTATTCCACAAAGGCCCATTACACAGTTTAGACTTTTAGAACTAATAGAATTTAATCGCTTCGCTGAGGATTCTATCCCTACTTCTCTAGCTATAATAGTTCGTGTTGTTTGCTTATTTTTGAGAGGTGTGCGACAACCTGTTACAAATTTTGGTGCCGTTGCCGAAGAAGAAATTTTTAATTCTATTAGTCGGGTCTAAATTGTTATTATTGCTTTTATTTTTGTTTTATTTGTTAGCCTCAAGGGACTCTTACTTTCTTTGAGGCAGTTCTCATATTTGTTCGGAGTTTTATTGCTTGTGCAGGTCTTCAATTTGCATGGCGGTGTGGATTGATCCTGATCTTGAAAGGTCATTTCACAAGCGTATTCTTAGAAGGAAGTGGGAGAAAGACTCCCTTACAAAGCATGCAATTACTAATTTGTTATAGTTATTTAAGGAATTGGGTATTTCTGATACAGAAGAAGAGATGTCGGGTTCTGAGTATAATGAAAACAACCAACCACCACCACCGTCGCCGCCACCACCAGTAAGGTCACTAAAGGATTATTCTCAACCGAGTTCTGCAATAGTGGGAAGTGGTTATCAAGTTCCTGATACAGAAGCTTTAAATTTCGAATTGAAGCCGGCTTTGGTGAATATGGTGGAAAGGAACCAATTTGCAGGAACATTGAAGGAAGATCCAAATTTGTATTTGAATAACTCTGTCCAGTATTGCAACACGATTAAGCAAGCCAGTGTCACTCAAGATTACATTAGACGTATGATGCTCCCATTCTCTTTGAAGGACAAGGCTCGTTCTTGGTTAAATGGTCTCAACATGGATAACATCAATAGCTGGGATGAGTTCGCTCTTGGTTTTTAAAGGAAGTACTATCCAGAGTGGATTACAACCCTTAGAAGTCAGATCACGAATTTCAACCACGAAACTGTGAAACACTTTATGATGCATGAGAGAGCTTCAAGGAATTATTGAGAATGTGCCCTCATAACGGTCTTGAGAAGTGGTTTTTGGTTCAATCATTCTATAATGATTTGAGTAATGAGAGTAGAACATTGCTTGATTTTGCTGCTAGTGGTCAATTCATGAACCAGAAAGTTAATGCTGCATACAATTTAATTGAGGAGATTGCAATTCATAATTCTCAATTCGGTAATCCCAGAGGACATGCTAAAAGATGAGGGAAACATGTGATAAACAATAAATATGAGAGTTTGGCTTCACAAACTCCATTAGGGAAAAGCTAGACAAGATCAATACCATACCTTCTTCACCAATGACGGTAGTTGCAATGGCTGCACTTGCAGGATGCAATGATGTTTTCTGTGGTTCATGCTGATCATTTGCTCATAGTGCTAAAACATATCATAGTTCTATGGAGCAAGTATGTGCATTTCAAGCTTACAAGAATAATCCATTTCCCAACAAATATAATCCAGGTTGGAAGGATCATCCATACCTCTCCTACAAGAACACTAGCAATATTCAAAATCCGCAGCAGTTTGTGCCACATCAGCAGGTTCAACAGTTTGCACCACCTCAACCACCGGGTTTCAATAGACCACCACTACCAGCACCTCCACATCTATCCAACAATGAGTTTTCGGAAATGAAGAATATGATGATTCAGATGCAAAAAAACAAGGAATCCATGCAAGCTCACAATCGGCAATTAGAAACTCAAGTTGCACAAATCGCTCAATCCTCAGCACAAAGGCAACAAGGGCAACTTCCTCCTCAATATACTCCTTCAAATCCACCTAGAGATGATTGCAATTCTATTTCCACAAGGAGTGGTACTTATTATGAAGGTTTAACAATGAGTACTGATGACATCAACAATGTTGGAGATGGAATGAAGAAGCCTAATTAGGTTGTGATTGAAGATCTTGAAGAAGCAGTTGTAGAAAAGGAGAATGATGCATCAAAGCCAAAGGAAGAAACTAAGAAGCAAGCCCCTGCAGCTGATTCAGTTACTGATACAATTCCTCCCTTGAAGGTATCATTGCCCTTTCCAAACAGGGTAATCAGGAGTAAGAATGATATTGACTTTCAACAATTTCTAGTAATAGTTAAAAATTGACAAGTAACAAGTTACTATGCCTTTTACTAATTTGATTACTCAAGTTCCTACTTACACTAAATTTTTGAAAGATTTTTTTAGCAGGAAACGTGAGTTGAATGTGACAGAGACTGTTCCACTCACTGAGGAGTGCAGTTCCATACTTCAAAATAAATCTCCACCTAAATTAAAGGATCCGGGCAGTTTTTCAATTCCATGCAATATTGGTCCTTTATTCATTTATAAAGCTTTACGTGTTTTAGGAGCTAGTGTTAGTGTTATGCCTTTATTAATTTGCAGGAAACTTGATATGGGGGATTTGGAAGCTACTAACGTTACTTTGGAGATGGCAGATAGGACTGCGAAATACCCTAAGGGTATTTTGGAAGATATGCATGTTAGGGTTGGAAAATTTTTCATCCCCGTTGGTTATGATGTTTTAGATACTGATGAGGATGCTCATATTCCTCTCATATTTGGTAGACCTTTCTTACATACTGCAGGTGCTGTTATAGATGTTAAAGATGAAAGCCTAAATCTTTCTGTAGGGGATGATAAAGTGACTTTTAATCTTAATAATGCAACGAATAACCCCATGTTAGAGCAATCATGTTATAGGATTGATATTGTCAATGAAATTGTTTAAGATTATATGCCTCGATCCCTCAAAAAGGATCCTCTGGAAGCTATTCTATGCTTGGATGCTGCTGCAGGAGAAAGAGATTCTGAAGTTGATGCCATAGCTCATGAACTCAATGGTGAGAAGATGACTCTAGAAGAGAGCCAAAGGTACCATGCATTGCCTCAACAATCATGTTATGTCAAGGAGGTAACACAGCCTGGAATGAAACCCCTCCCCTCTAATTTGAAATATGATTTCTTAAATGGGAAGGAGATGTATTCGGTCATAGTTAATTCTAAGCTTACGAATAGTCAACTTGAAAATTTATTAGTTGTTCTAAAGTCTCATAAAAAGGCTATTGGTTATACACTTGATGATTTTACTTGTATGAGTCCTGATTTTTGCATGCATAGAACTCATTTAGAGAAAGGTCATAAGGCTTGTATACAGGGACAACGAAGACTTAATCCTAACATGCAGGAGGTGGTGAAGAAAGAGGTTCTTAAACTCCTTGATGCGGGTATTACCTATGCCGTACCAGATTATCAATGGGTAAGCCCAATGTAGGTAGTCCTTGACTCAATCGCTATTAAAAGATACTGAGTTTAAATTCACTGATGAATGTCTTGAATCTTTTAATTTGATCAAACAAGCACTAAACTCAGCACCTATTATCTAGTCACGTAATTGGGATTTGCCTTTTGAAATTATGTGTGATGCAAGTGTAGACACCTATATTTGGTCCCATCCAACGGCTAATGATTATTGTGTACCACGTCACAAACACGTTCGGTTCCTGAAAGTCGATTGCTTGAAAATAAATAAATAAAACCACTGTCGGAAGGGGTTAGCCGATGATAAGTTATAATAATGGCCGAAATACGCTTAAAATAATTTTCTAATTTTCATTTAATTTTTATATATTTCATTTTCTAATTTTATTTTCATTTCTTTTTCATTGTATTTCATAATTCACACTTTTAATTTCAATTTCAAAAGTAAAAGAAATTGATTTAAGCGTATTAAAGTGACCGGGTTCAACTAACCTTCTAGAAAGGTTTGTTCGGTTTATGGAAACTCTATGTTATGGAAGTGAATATAATGTTTTATGGAAGTGAATTTCGTATAATTTCATAATATATCGAAGTATTTCGGTTTATGGAAGTAAATATACAGAGTAAGAAAGCTTTGGAGATTCACCGCGTGAAAATCAGAAATTAGGAGCTCGAGCGCCACGACGCAGGGGCAGCGCCCAGACACCCAAATGCCCAAGGGGGATGCGCCACGACGCAGGGGCCACGACGCAGGTGGGGCGCCTTGGAGCTCGCTCTTGGGTGCCCTGACGCTCCACCTGTGCGTTCGCTTACATCACTTCCAACCCTATAAATACCCCACTCCTCCGACCTTCATTCAAGACATACACAACTTCTTCTTCTCATTCACTCTCACACACTCTCGCTCTACTTCGTCACTTTCACTCTCTAAAAGTTCTTTCGGTTTTTCTGCTCTACTTCGCAAGCCGTGCACTCAACAAAACACATAACTTATTACCATTATTACTTAATTAAGGTTCTTGAAGCTCTCGGTTCTAAGGGATCATCGACGAATTGCACGAAAGGTACTTCAGATGAGGCCAACAACATCGAAATCATCATATTGAGTTCTTCAAAGGAGTTAGTTTGTATAATTATATGATTTTAATGCTTTATTAGATAATCGACATGCCTTAAAATTAAATTCATGTAACATTGACTAATTGATGATTCGACCTTAAATTAAAATCAATCTTAAGTAGAAACTTTTGCTTTAGGCTTTATGTGATCTTCATGCTAAATGTTTAATGCTTTTAAACACATAGAAATTAGGTTTAACTTAAAAGACCTAAAAGCATGTCTCGACAAAATAAAGATTAAAATCAATTAAACCTAAAGCAATCACCCGAGCATGTTTAAACCGAAAATTATGTGTGCATTAACTAAAAACCCGCCTAGCCTTATTTCCATGTGTTTGTAGGTCTAAACCGGAAATATGCTTGTTAAAATTCGATATTATCATTGTGAAATTAAGATGCAATTTAAGTGGTATGAAGGTTTATAGATGCATTATAAAGGTTGAGATTAGAGAAATAAACTAATTGTGGATGACAAGGAACCTTGGTTGCTTGTCATACACAATCAATCACAAGTAAACTTGGCTGACTGGAATAATCTGGGAACAATGCTGATCCAGTCCTCTCGAGTTTACTTTATACATCCGTATTTTGAGAAAGTTATCTTTCTGCGCAAAATTGATTTCAAAAATACACGGATGCTTGGTTTGGTATGCAAGTAAGATATTCTTAAGTATGGCAAGTCTGTTATATTATATTGTAATGATATTATTTGTTCTCAAATAAAACTATTGAGAATATTTTCCGTGGAATTACTTCCATATTCCTAAGGAAAATATTCTCTTGCAATATTCTATAACATACTAGCCAAAGGCTCATTTAAGAGAATCTGTTGGCATACAAACCTAATACTTTTGCACGAACAAAAACTGAAGAACATTGATTGCAAAAGTTCTCTCTCTAAGTCTCAACCTAGCATAAACCCTACTACCACATTAAGATCTTAATATACTCTCCTTTGTAAGCGTCTACGCTAATTATTATTGAGAGACAAGGTGTTGTAATTTGAGCATTCCGCGAGTTCAGTTTGCTGGGGAAGTTGATCAGGGATCATCTTCATCTAAACCTTCATAGTTAAAGGTTGAGTCGAACTTCCATAGGTGGAAGTTGGGGAATCATATTGTGCATAGGTGCGTAAGTGATTATGTGTAATTCTTTTTGTTATTCTAAGTTGATTAATAAAAAGAGTGAGTGAGTCGAGGACGTAGACTTATTAGAAGTCGAACCTCGTTAAATCTTGGTGTTGTTTATTTTATTGCATTTTTGTTTCCGCTGCTTGAGAACTAGTGTTAACTGTTCTCACAATCAACCAAAAAATTTACAACAATCTCACAACACTCAATTCAACCCCCCTCTTGAGTGTCACTTGCACTTTCAATTGGTATCAGAGCCTAACTTCTTGAAAGGGTAACACCTAGAGAAGGAAGAAAAGATGAATACTCAAGAGATGATGAACATGAATGGTGGATCAAGGCTGCCCAAATTCAATGGAATAAATTATCCTTGGTGGAAGATTTTCATGCAGAACTTTATCATTGGTACTGACTATGAGTGCTGGATGATAATTAAGAATGGTCCAAAGAAGGTGGCAAACCATACTAATGGTACAAAGAACAAGGAGAGCGAATGCAATAACACAGATTTGAAGACACTCGAGAAGAATGCCAAGGCTATGTCACTTCTTCAACAAGGCATTGTTGATAATGAGGTAAGCCGTATTTTAGCATGCTCTACTGCTAAGGAAATCTGGGAAACTCTAGAGTTAGCCTATGATGACACTAGAAAAAAGTCAGGAGATCTAAGGTTGATATGCTTATGTCTAAATATGAAACTTTTGATATGAATCGAGATGAAAATATAAAAGATATGTATACTCGTTTTATGTCAATTATTAATGAACTAAAATCTCTTGGAAAAAGTTTCACCAGTGAAGATTTGGTTAGGAAAATTCTGAGAAGCTTGACAGGTAAATGGCTGCCAAAGGTAACTGCAATTCAGAAAGCCAAGGATCTATCCACAATGTCTGTAGAACAACTTATTGGGTCATTAATGACTCACGAGATGTACTGGGCACAAATGAGGAGAGTACAATCAAAAGCCGAGGGCTGGCCTTGAAGGGGGAAGCAAATGAAGAAGATCTGGATGAGATAGGTCTCATGGCAAGAAGGTTTGAAAGAAGTCTCAGATCTCAATATAAGGGAAAATCCTGGAAGAACAAAGGCAACACAAAGAAGACCAGTACCAGCACTGGTTGTTGCAAATGTGGTGAAATTGGACATACGATCAAGGACTGTCCAGCATGGAAAACTGATAAGGGAAGACCAATGGAGAAAAAGATGACAAAGAGAGCCATGCTTGCTGCCTGGGTTGATTCTGACTCAGGTGGGGAAAGTAAGGAGGAAGAAGTTCTAGTTTGTGTGACTACATTGTTGGGAGAAGTGGACGAGAGGCTGACCAGTTCAGGAAACAAGGGACACATGTGTCAAATGGAAGGAAGTAGTTCTTCTGATGAAGAACAAGTAACTATTTCTGATATGCAAGAACAAATGAGATATTGTGATAGAGATGAGTTACTAGGTTTTATAGATTCTGCTATTGAACAAATGTTATAGGTAATACGGCTTATAAGGCTAACAAAAAGAAGCTAAGAGAAGTAACTCGAAATGTAGACCTTAGTGAGTGTCGTTCTGCTTAGCTTGAACTTATTTTTATAGAATTGAAAGAAAAAATTTAGAGCTTGAAATAAGTTTGGATCAGAAGAATATAGAACTTGAGATGCTAAAACCTCAATTAGTTTTTTCAACCGATTTTTATCAAAATAATGAAAGAGGTTTTAGTAAGCTTAAGGAGGCAGAAGTTGAAGGTATAAATTTCGAATTACTTAAACAGAAAACCTTCACTCTAGAACATTCTGATTTGATTTTAGCTTATAACTATATGATTGATGATGTGGAAGAATTTTTCAAAGAGTATGTAAATTAAAAGCTTCTCTTTGTAGCACAAGTGGTCCCACTGTTAATGTTGATAACTTATGTTTGGAATATGAGGATAAGATATGTGATTTACAAGATGAAATATCTGAGTTAAATAAAAATATCAACACTAAAGTTGCTTCAAGTAATCAAGGTGTTGATATTGAATCTTTACATTTGGAATCTGAAACTAAAATTTGTGATCTTCAAGCTGAAATATTCCAACTAAAGAAAGGCAAGAACACCCAGACCACTTCTGAACCAGATTCTGAAATGGTTTCAAATCTTAAGGTTGAGCTTCATAGGGCAAAGTTGGATCTTGCCATTGCTGCAGAGTATAATGAAGCTCGGATTAAGAAACTTGAAATCAAGGAACAGGATTTCAGTGATTGCTTAAGATAGATGAACACGTCGCTCGATACCTAAAGTACTCTAAACATCCTGACCTCACAGTCTGGTAATACTATGAGGTTTGGGTTAGGGTATTCTGGAAGCAGTTCCCAAAAGCCTCAAAAATTGGGAAGAGATGAGACTTGGATTTTTTAATTCAAGAGAGGTAAGTACGTGTTTACAAAGGATATGCATGTATGCACCTATTGTGGTAAGAATGGACATGTAATTGAGACTTGTTGGAAAAAGCAAAAACATGATAAAAGAAACAAGTCTCATGTTCAAAAGGTTCATAATAAGAAGAGTCACACACATAATTGGTCTAAAAATGGAAAACATGATAAAACAAGGAAGACAAATGTAAAACAAACCTAGGTTATAAAGGACAGAATAAAACCAGTTCCTAATGACAAGGAACCCAAGAAAATTTGGGTTCCTAAAACTAAATCTTGATTTGTTTGTGCAGGTTAGAGTGAAAGGAAAGCCATATTGGTACTTGGAAAGTGGCTACTCAAGACACATGTCAGAAGGTAAAAGTCAACTTCTTTCACTCGTAGCCTGTGAAGGAAGAAGTGTCACCTTTGGAGGCAATAGAAAAGGTTTGATCAAAGGTATAGGTAAGGTTGGTAAGACACTTTCTCAAGCAATTGATAATGTATACTTTGTTGAAGGTTTGAAACATAACCTCTTGAGCATATCTCAACTACGTGACAAAGGAAACCGTGTTGAATTTGAAACCAATCTTTGTCATATATTCAACACTGAAACAAAGGAACTAGTTTGTAAGGGGTTCCGACACAATAATGTTTACATAACATTCTTGGTTCAGATTCCTAAGACCAGTGCCACTTGTCTCAATGTCGTAGAGGATGACCATTGGTTGTGGCACAAGAGACTTGGACATGTAAGTTTTTCTTTGTTAAATAAACTACGTTCTCAGGACTTAGTTACAGGTTTACCTAACATTAAGTTTTCTGTAGATCATATTTGTCATGAGTGTACTAAATGTAAGCATGTCAAGTCCTCTTTTCAGCCAAATAAGATTGTAAGCATCACTAGACCACTCGAAATTGTGCACATGGATTTGTGTGGGCCCATGCGTGTACAAGGTCAAAATGGTCATAGTTATGTGTTTGTTTTAGTTGATGATTACTCTCGTCATACATGGAAAGTCTTTCTAAAATTTAAAAATGAAAGTTTTGAAGAATTTGAAATCTTGATAAAAACAGGTCCAAAACAAGATTAACCATCAACTGGTCTTTATTTGGTCTGATCATGGTTCTACATTTGACAATGTCAGCTTTATAACCTATTGTAATGAACATGGTATATCTCACAATTTTTCAGCTCCTAGAACTCCACAACAAAATGGAGCGGTTGAAAGGAAAAATCGCACTCTAGAAGAAATGGCAAGAACAATGCTTCTAGAGAGTGGTTTACCTCGAAAATTCTAGGCTAAAGCTGTGAGTACTGCGTGCTATATTTTAAGTAGGGTAATGTTGAGACCTTTACTAAAGAAAACACCTTATGAGCTCCTTAGAGGAAGAAACCAAACATTGCACATTTACGCGTTTTTAGGTGCAAGTGCTTTGTCCACAACAATGGTAAATCAAGTTTGGACAAATTTGATCCTAGAAGTGATGAGGCTATTTTCATTGGATACTCTTCACACAGAAAGGCATATAATGTTTTCAACAAAAGAACCTTATGTGTTGAAGAAAGTATTCATGTCCTATTTGATGAAACTAACATGTTCAAGCAGGTGCAGGTTGATGATGCCGATGAGTTTGAAATTGGCATGATGAATTTTACAGGAGCTAAAGAAGGAGAAGGTGCTGAACCAAACGCACCGCACAACTCTCCTAGAGAGGAAGAGTCTGGTCCAGCACAAAATCAGGTAGCTCAAGAGGTAAGAGAAGGAGATAGTGACTCAGAGGCTCATCTACATGAAGATGATGCAGCTGAGACCACTATGGAACCTAGTTCCCCTATTCAAGGCAACAACGAGACAGGGGGAACCAGTATAGGAACCAGTTCCACATTAGGAGGCACAAATGTAAACTTTGATTTGAACAAATCTTTTAAGTATTGGAAAAATTCATACAAATAATCCCAACTATGGGCGTTCACCTAATAAAAGACCGAACTTTGATTAATCTAAAAATGGACCCAACTTTCATGCCCATTTTCCAATTTTGGACCCTCTTAAATTTTAACTTGCAAAATCAAGTAAATCTTGCTAATTATTCGATTTTTTCTTAAGCAAGACAACCCGAAACCACCACAACAACCTAACCGTTACTAAAATAAACATGTATGAGAAAGAAAATTCAAGGAAGGTGATTAAGTTGTCAAAGCACTACAAAAAACTGTCATGGATCCTAGAGGGAAGTTCCGCCCGAACAGGGTCGGGCCGTTTATTGTTAAGAAGATACCCCCAGAGGTGCAGTTGACTTAATAGACATGAATGGTGACAACTTTTATAATCTCGCCAACTTGGATCAACTGAAGAGATATTATGTCTAAACTGTGCTCATGCCGTTACTGGAACTACGTTTGGCCTGATTCCGAAAGGATACGTAGGCAACCTTAACCTGGGGTTTGGCCCATTTAAAAATAAAAATTCCTCTCCTCTATAGTACTTTAACTGCCTGCTGAAATGAACATGGCATATGTTTATCTTCAAAAAAAAAAAAAAAAAAAAAAACCCTAAAGATTCATTATTTGAATGAACATTTAAATGTTGTATCTTTTGCCATGAAATAAAACAAATGAATTATTTGTAAGCATGGGATTCAAACACAATATACACGTTTACATGAATAATGATGAGTTTGTGAAACAAAAAAGCAATCTTCCTACTTAGGTCTAGGTTCCCTCTCCTTGTCCTCCGTAGTCTTAGAAGATTCTCCTGCTTTCATAGGCTTCTTGGGTACCCATTGCTTCTTTCTTGGGGCCTCAACAACCTTCCCCTTTCCCTTGCCTTTCAAATCTTGTTCCTCTTGTGATCTCATCCTTTTAAGAGTAGCTTCATCTTCAAGGGAGGTAGTTTCTCAAGCCTTTGCCAAACTGGCACTTTCTTAGGACCTAGTCTATCCTTAATAGATGTGATCTTGGGCTTCTCTTGCGCCTTATCCATAGCATATCCCTGATCTCTCCTTTCTGCCTTTCGAGCCTCTGTACAAGTGGTCATAGATTCTGCATGCCATGCATCCAAATCAAATAATGCTTAGATACCTTTTCATAGCAATCTGGTATTAGACTCACAATAATCCTCGTCCGCCTCTCCCAGCTTCTCTCCCAATTCTTGGCAACACTTAGCAGCATGGGCTTCTCCTCAGGCTTTATAGTGTCATGATATGGAATTATCTGTTGCTTACCGAATTGCCTCATTACTCTAGAGGGGAGGTAAAAAGTCAATGCAGTCAAGCCAGCCACACGAATGTAAGGGGTTTCGTCAGAGTAGATCATGGTCTTTACCTTCCACCATGAGACTGTCTAGCGAATGTTGATTTTTCTGTCAGCAAGAGTGAGCAACCACTCATCCATGGTAGAATGATGGTACCGCCGACGTCGTCCATATAAATTCCTGAGAGTATATTTGGGGATATTTGCAGGAGGCTCCATCAAGTTCAAACGATCTATGAGCCACACCTGAAATTATTAGCACAAGAGAATGTTTTAAATGTAAAATATTTCAAATGTTTTATGACCTATTCAATGTGATTATTCAATAAAATAATGACCATCACATGTAAACATTTTCATACAGTTAGCATTTAATGACCTTTTCATTGCCAACAATTCAAGTGTAAATAACTCACAAACATTTACACCATAACATTTTAATTTCTTACCTGGATAAGTAGAGGACATCCGGGGGGCTTGAGAATCCTTCTTTAGGCGATCAAGGGTCAGAAATAGCTCACCAGTGCATAGAGGCATAGGGGTCCTTCCCTCCTTGAATTGTTCGATAATGGTGATTAATGCAGCATAACCGACTGAGGGTTCACCGTTCACAAAGAGAAATCTTGCAAATACACAAATCAGCAAGGCTCACCACCTATACCACTTTCGTGCTACTTCCGCGGTCCTGAAGTAATCAATCAATGCTACCATGTCTACTCTCCTACTATGAACTAATTTTTCCATAACATGTGCATCAAGATTCAAATAACGATAAAAAATGGGACATAAGTAGTCTTTGGTATTGGGAAGAGATGGCAAATTATCACAAGACAATCCCTCTATACCACCTAATTTTTCAGGCAATGAAGTCACCTCTCTCACGGAATGTAAAGCTATGGGTATTTGTGTTCCAAAATCCAACAACAGCACATAAGATTAATATCGAGTTGAGCACACCTCAAAGTGATTAGTGAAGCAAGCTTGTAATCCCTCAACAGACCTTTCTCCTCCAGGTTGAGCGCCGAAAGCTATTCATCACAAGCAACTTCAAAACTCTTAGCCATGATTGTAAGAACACACTAAAGTATTGAAATTTCCAAAGGAAAACTCTCAATGATCGTCACTTTGGTTTGATTGAAGATGACCAATGATGAAGGGAAGGGGGTATATATAACTTTAAGGTTGCCATAAATAAAAAGGGTCGAGTGCCACAGCACTGGACGAGCGCCTAGGTGCAGGCTGGGCACCCTAGCGCTCGCGTGGCGCCACAACGCAGGGCTCCCCTTTATGTTTTCTTTTTGGACTTCCACCTTATACCTCGATTTTTGTGCAAGTCTTCCTCAATTTGCGTGCCTATTTCACTTGTTTCGAGTTCGATTCTATGTATTTTTATTTTCTTTTTCTAGGGGGAAGTCCATGAGTTGAGTCAAAGTCAAAGTGAAAAGGCAAACGAGTCAAATAATTAGAAAACCGAGTCAAATAATTACGAAATTAATTTAAATATATACAAAATCATGTTCAATTTACATCAATGTACATTTAGGCATGCATACACTAAACGAGAAGCTGGGATCCTAAGTTGCAGGGTCCTCAGTCGTCGACGGAACGTCCATGGGGGTAAAACCGAGCGACGGGTAGGCTCGTGGTATCATCGGATCCTTCCACAAGTGACGAAGAAGGTATCGATTCCAAAGTAAGCTGCTAAAAGAAAAGGCAATCTTGAGTAGATCGAGAAAGCCCGCACCCTCATCAGACTCAAGAACACCCTTGAGACGATGACGGTAAACAGGTTCCTCTGTTGCACCTGTCATCAAAAATCACAAAAACTGAAACAAGGAAATGAAAACAAGATAAAGAAGTTAGGTATTTTATTACGGTATCCTGACTCCTACACGACAAGGCTTCCTTCAGCTTCTTGGCCTGGTACTTCAAGGCATCTATCACCTTTAGTAGGTGAGTTGCGCCTTCCCGAGGCATCTCTTACAAAATAAAATAAAATAAATGTATAAGACACGAAGCAAATCATCAACCAAAGCTCGTATTGAATGGGGGCTTACTCACTGACTGAATAAATGGAGGAAGAGCTTCAACGGCAAGCTGTCGGCCCTCCGGAGCCCACGGAACTGTCTCCCTATGGTTTGCTCCATCGGTCTCATAATCATAGGTAAAATCGACATAGGGGAGACGACTGTCGTTGTATGACACCTGAAAATGCAAGAAAATAGGCATAAGCATTCATTAAGTTGAAAAATATGACAAAAATAGGAAGATATCCGAACTCACCACGACAATCAGCCGAACTGGCTTCACTAGCCGAGGAAAAAGATCGAACTGGTTGTCATTGTCATAGTAGACGAGCTGCTGCCAGGTTTAGAATGTGTCATAAACCCCTTTCCCTAAGATTCCCCCGATGTGGTACCAATAAAGTCCGGGGACCCTAATAAGAAGAAGCGTCTTCCTAAGGCCGGGCACAACCGTGGGACCAAAGGACGAAGGTTCAACTACTAAGTAACCATTTCAAGGTCAACGTTACCCTGAAGACAAAGGATTCAACTACTAAGTAACCATTTCAAGGCCAACATTAGTACATTACTAATGAGGGCCATTTCTTTCCCTACAGTGTGAAGTTAATTCAAAACGAACACTCAATTTCTTCTTTAGAGTATGGATTTGCTTGAAGGCAATGGATCGGCAGAAGCTTTGTGTTCCACCACCACTCCAAGAGGTAAAGAACAAAAACGCAAGAGCTCTTTACGCTCTCGAGGGCTTGAAGGCCCTGAATGAAGTCGTCAAACTCGCATCCCGAGAGCATTCGGAGAAGATCAAGATCATGCTGCCCACGTAGTAAGGGAAGCCCCTCCTAAAATGGAGTACTCAAGCTAAATCCCCTTAGATGGTGGTTGTCCTGGAAAAGAAAGAATGAAAAGATTGAAAAGAAAGAAAGAAGAAAGAAAAAGAGAAAATAAAAGAAGTTAGCTACTCACATGGCCTGAGAGGGGATAGTGAGAAATGCGCTGGGAACGGACGAAACACTAGTGGAAAAAACGTCATAGGTAACGGGTCAAAAAAGGGTTTATGTTACGGTCATCGTTGTTAGCTAAAGTCAATTGCATATTTGTTTAGGTTACGGGAAGTGGTCGTAACCTAAAACAGTACTTTAAGTAACGGGCACACTTAAAGCCCGTTACTTAAAGTCCTGCAAAATTATATAAAATTGAGACTTTAGGTAACGGGAAGAATGATAGGCTCGTTACTTAAAGCAATGAATTTAGTTAAAAAATAAGCCTTTTAAGTAACTGAATTTAGTTAAAACTTGTCTGTTCTTAAATAAACTTGTCTGTACTTAAAGCAGAGTAACGGGCTTTATCCTAGCAGAGTAACGAGCCCGTTACAATGGAGGAGGCAATTTAGAATGATAGACTATTATCCTCTTTCTTATTAAGACTAAAAACAATGGCCTTTCAGCTTGTCTGTAATTCTGTATATGCTATTATCCTGACAACAATAACATATTAGGTTTCACGCTCAAATTCAGTCTCTTTTCGGGTTTAGCGACCGAATAAGAGATAATAATTAAAAAATATATAAAAAAACACCATTGCTAAAAACCTTGTTGCAAAATTATATTAGAATTGTTATATATTCAGTAATTCTTCAAGTTACAGCCTGAGAAAATACATTGGAATATATCTATAAAAATTACTTATTATGCATAGTTACACTAAACTAATTAGCAAATTCATACTCAACTTAAATTAAAATTACTCATTAAATTTTCTCAAAATGTAACCAACTTTAAAAATAATATATTTATGGAATTTGGAATCATCAGCAAATTAACAACGAAATTAGCAATTAACAATAAACAAGTAACACATCTTGGAATAATTAGCAAAGCAACAATCACTTGAAAAACGAGACTTGAGATGATTAGCAAAGTAACAATCAGTTATAAAAAAAATTACAAAAAAAAATAATAAAATCTGAAACTAACAAATTTCGGGATTATAAACAAACTAATGATCAAAAACTAAGAAGCAAAATAAAAATCAAAAACTGAAAAAATAATAAGCAAAAATACAATCATAACTTACCTGTTGGGGGCAGCAAATGCTGCAAGAGGGTAGTAAAGCTGGCCGGCTGTAAAGTGACGGCGGAAGGAGTAGCGCCGGTGGTAGTGTTTCGCTTCTTTTATTGTTAATTGAGGGCTGTTGAGGGATTGAGGGGTTGAGTTACGGTTCTTGAGACAACTAAGAAATAAATCTAGTCGGATCAAAGGAAAAATTGTCGTATGAAATCTTTAAAAACTTTTTTTTGTCAAAAGAAATATTTTAAATTTTTTTTTGTCAGAAGACACCTTAAACTAAATTTTTCTTGTCAGAAGAAACTTAGGAGCTGATTTCGGTGTTAACCATCTATTTCTGATGTTGACTCACCCTTTTTGCTTGTTGCACTCTTAACTGATATATGCACTCCCTCAAATTAAAACCAACCTTTTGTGCTTCTTAATTCCTCTCTCTTACTCTGCTTCAAATCCTCTTTCTTAGTCTTAATAATCACTGTTCTTGCAAGACATAGAATTTGCAAGACAGAAACTTCCTGGATTGTCACTCGTTCAAGATGTTCTTCTCACCACTGGAAGCCCACATCCACAATGAGTAACCATTTTTCTGCAAACACAATGTAAAACAATGGTGGGTAATTAATGGAGAAGTTAATTTCAATGAAAATTATAAATTCAGGAAATAAAAAATCTAATAAAGGTTGAAACTTCCACAACCTTACAACAATGGAAGACAAAGAAAGAAAAAAAATTGTAGCTTCTACAATGCTGCCAATGGAAGACAATGGGGAAAATTGACAAAAAGAAAGAAATATTTAATGAGGGTTAAAATGGAGGATATTAGGGAAAAGTAAGGAGGGAAAAAGAGTGCAAATAAGAAAAAAGGGTGGGTCAACTAACGTCGGAAATAGGTGGTCAATACCGGAATGAGCCCTTAAGGTTTCTTCTGGAAAAAAAAAATTTAGTTTAAGGTTTCTTCTGGCAAAAAAAAAAAATTAAAGGTTTCTTCTGGCAAAAAAAAGTTTTTAAAAGGTTTTATCTGGCAATTTTTCCCAAATCAAATGAAAAAAAAAAATTAGTGCGACAACACCTTTTAAAAACATTTGCAAAATTCATCAAAATTATCTAGTGTTATATTAAAAGACTTTAACTTTTAGCCTTGTTGGATTAACTTATCGTTGATCTGATTAACTAGTAACCTATTTTTTACTTTTATTTTTTTGTTTTAATGTTTTAGTTGTTGTCTCATTACAATTCGATTTATATTAGGAAAAATTATTAAATAAAAGTTTTTTTAAATTTTTTTTTGCCAAAAGAAACCTTTTAAAAATATTTTTGTCAAGAGAAACCTTAAACAAATTTTTTTTGCCAGAAGAAACCTTAGACCCAATTTCCGGTGTTGACCACCCATTTTCGGCGTTGATCGACTAATTTCTCCTATTTACACTCCATTTTTCATCTTTTTTACCTCTAATTTTTCTTAAAGAATACCCAATTCACCAATTTTACATCGGATTTTCAAAGAATCCGATCTCAACACCGTGCGAGACCCACAAACCCGCTTCAAAATGTCAAAATTGAAAAGATTAGTAGAAGATGATTCTTCTTCTTGGAAAATAGTGGAAGCATCGTGAGCTTTGACAAGAGAAACACGATTTCATAGAAAGTTGAAGTTTTTAAGAAGTGGGTAAATACTACTTTGTGGAAATTAATGATAAATAAGAGAAAATTTGAGATTGTAATTAATCAATATGATTTTGTAAATAGTTTTTGTTGGAATTTTGAGATTGTAAAAGAGTTATTAGGGTTCAAATATTGTTAGGTGGTGTTGGTTAAGGTGGAGATGATGAACTTTGTGAAGGTAAAAAAAATGTAAAAAAAAAAAAAAGAAAAGAAAAGAAAAATGGAGTGCATATAGAGGAAAATTAGTTGGTCAATGCCGGAAATAGGTGGTCAGCACCTGAAATCGGGATTAAGGTTTCTTCTGACAAAAAACATATTGTTTAAGCAGGTTTTTCTTAGCAAAAAAATTTTTAAAAGGTTTCTATTGGCAAAAAAATTTTTTAAAAGGTTTTCTTTAGCAATTTTTCCTTTATATTATAGTTAATCAACCTTAGTCTGTCCTGCGAGTTCGGACCGACCTGGTCCGGAAAAAAAATGTGGGTTTTGGTTATGTAGTTTCTAGCCCAAATTTTTCGGGTTTTTAAGGGGCATTAGTGACTTGATTTACAGAAATTTAGTTAACTTTATGGGTTCAGTCCAAAAACAACCTAGGGAAATAAGGGAAACTTTGGGAAGCCAGCTAATGGAAATGGGAATAGGGTACAAACGACTAATCAAGGTGGTCGTGTATACTACTACAAGAAATGTCCTAACAATCACCCAGGCAAGAACTGTGCTGGGAACCCAACGACTTGTCGTTTGTGCAACAAACTTGGACACCGTGAGTATGAGTATTTCTCTAAGAATAAGGGAAGGGAATGACAAGGGTCTCAATTGAAAGGGAAGTCAACCGGAGGTCAGCAGAAGGGTTTTGCAAGGAAACATGGGAGGAAAGGCAATGCAACAAGCCGGGAATAGGAATGGAATCAGAAATGGAGGAGGTCAATCAAACTAAGACCTCGAATACTAGAAAACTGAATGTGATGGCTTGAAGGGAAGCGGATGCTAGTAAGGATGTCATTACTGGTACAATATTCTCTATTCACTCTCTTCCTGTTAAAGTTTTGTTTGATTCTAGTGCAACATATTTTTTCTGTATCCACTAAGATTATTGAAAATTTAATGCCTGTTTTGTGAAAATTAGATACAATAGATATGTCAACAGTGTTACCATCAGGACAAGAAGTACATTGTTCAAGGAGATTTTTGGATGTTCCGATTGGGATTGAGGGAGTGGAGTTTAAGGCTAACCTGATCGAGTTTGATTTGGGTGACTTAGAAGTGGTTTTGGGGATGGATTGGTTGAATGAGCATAAGGCTGAGATTTTGTGTGAGCCACATCAGATCTCGTTAATTAATAGGGGCAAGAAAGTGAGTTATTGGGGGGCAGGAAGGCAAAAACATAACAAACTAGTGTCAGTAATGAGGTTTGCTAGGTATGTGAAGAGATGTTTTCTAATTTACCTTTGTAGTATGAGGGAAGTAGATCATGCCGAGTCTTCTAAGTCGGAGGACATTGAAGTAGTGAGAGATTTCCTAGACATATTTCCAGAGCAGATTCTGGGAATGCCACCGAAGCGAGAGATCGACTTCACCATAGAGTTAGTGACAGGAACAACACCTATTTCCAAAGCACCATATAGGATGGCACCTACGGAAATGAGTGAGTTGAAAGAGCAATTACAGGAGTTGTTGGAGAAAGGTTACATTAGGCCTAGTGCTTCACCTTGGGGAGCACCAGTGCTACTTGTGAAGAAGAAAGACGGGAGTTTGAGGTTGTGTATTGATAATAGGGAGTTGAATAAGGTGACGATCAAGAACAAGTACCCATTACGGAGGATTGATGATTTGTTTGACCAGTTGTAAGGAGCTACTATATTTTCAAAGGTTGATTGAACGTTAGGATATATACCACCGAATGAAAATTGCTAATGAGGACATACCTAAAACGGCTTTTCATACGAGGTATGGGCATTATGAGTTCATTGTTATGCCTTTTGGGTTAACGAATGCGCCAGCAATTTTCATGGACTTAATGAATAGGATCCTTCAATGGTTCTTGGATAAGTTTGTGGTAGTTTTTATTGATGACATTTTGGTGTACTCCAAGAGTAAAGAGGGGCACGTGGAACATTTGAGGACACTAAGGGAGAATAAGTTGTATGCTATGTTCTCGAAATGTGAATTTTGGTTGGAGAAAGTTGGATTTTTGGGACATTTTGTGTCAAAAGAGGGAGTTGAAGTAGATCCAGCCAAGATCAAAGCAGTAAAAGAGTGGCCTACACCTAAGAATGTGACGGATGTACAAAGTTTCTTGGGTTTAGCAGGGTATTATAGGAGTTTTGTGAAGGACTTTTTGAGGATCGCTAAGTCGATGACGTCGTTAATGAAGAAGGATTGTAAGTTTGTTTGGAAAGATAAGTGTGAGGAGGCATTTCAGACCTTAAAGGAGCGTTTGACTACGGCTCTGATGCTGACTTTGCTAGATGGGAGTGGTTCTTATGATGTGTATAGTGATGCTTCCAAAAATGGATTGGGATTTGTTTTAATGCAAAATAGAAAGGTGATTGCGTATTCTTCGAGACAATTAAAGCCATACGAAGCAAACTATCCCACTCACGATCTTGAGCTAGCAGTGATCGTGTTTACTCTAAAGATATGGAGGCATTATTTGTATGGAGTGAAGTGTAGAATCTACACGGACCACAAGGGCTTATACTATTTTTTCACTCAAAAGGATTTGAACATGAGACAAAGGATATGGCTTGAGTTGATCAAGGATTATGATTTAGATATCCAATACCATGAAGGGAAGGCCAATGTGGTAGCGAATGCTCTCAATCGTAAAACGAAGCACGGAGTGAATTCTCTAGTGGTCGCTAACGAGCTGTATAGAAACATAGAGAGAATGAATTTGGAGATAGTGAAAGAGGAAGAGTTGGAAGGAGTACTTTGTAATCTTAGTGTCCAACCAACAATGTTTGAGGAGATTTAAGAGAATCAGGATGGAGATGTGAAATTGGATAGAATAAAGGAGAAATGAAAGGCAGGAAAGGCTATGGACTTCAAAATCCATGAAGATGGAAGCATGAGGTATAAAGGAAGGTGGTGTGTACCACATATATGTGAAGATTTGGAATTGAAAATTATGGAGGAAGGTCATAATGCACCGTATTCAGTTCATCCTGGAGGTGATAAACTGTATAAGAATTTGAAAAAGGTGTATTGGTGGCCTAGAATGAAAAGAGAAGTGGCTGAATCGAGCAAGTGGCTTACTTGTCAAAAGGTGAAATTTGAACATAAAAGACCGCAATGAGAAGTTCAACCACTTGAGATACCAAAATGGAAGTGGGATTGCATATCAATCGATTTTGTAACCTGCTTGCCAAAGTCGAGGAATCAAAATGATACCATATAGGTTGTGGTGGATAGGCTTACTAAATCAGCGGTGTTTATATCGATGAAGGAGACTTGGAGGATGGAACAACTTGCGAAGGCTTACATAAAGCATGTTGTGAGGCTACATGGAGTTCCAAAAAATATCGTGCATGTCAGATAGGGATTCTAGATATCTTTCGAAATTTTGGAAAAGTGTCCAGGAGAACTTCGGTACAACGTTGAAAATGAGTACAACTTTCCATCTAGAAACCGATGGACAAACAGAGAGAACCATACAGACTTTCGAGGACATGCTGAGAGCTTGTATAATGATTTTCAAGGAAGTTGGGAGGATTGTTTGGATTTGATTGAGTTCTCGTACAACAGTAGCTACCATACAAGTATTGGCATGACACCTTTTGAAGCCTTGTATGGGAGGAAACGCAGAAGTCCCTTATGTTGGAGTGGCATAAATGAGACAGTGATTCTAGGACCTCAGTTGATTTAAGAAACTACCAATAAGGTAAGAGTGATACAAGCAAAGATTCAAGCAACACAGAATAGACAGAAGTCTTATGCGGACCAAAAACATCAAGAAATAGTGTTTGAAGTTTGTGATAAGGTGTTACTTAAAGTATCACCAATGAAAGGTGTAATGAGGTTCAAAAAGAAGGGGAAATTGAGCTCGAAATACATTGGTCCCTATGAGATCTTGCAAAGAATTAGAAAGGTTGCCTACAAACTAGCATTACCAATGAAGTTGAACAAAGTTCCCAATGTCTTTCATGTGTCTCAACTAAGAAAGTATGTGCCGGATGAGTCACATGTGTTATGACCTGAAACAATAGAGTTAGACCAAAGTTTAACCTATGAAGAGAAGCCAATTAAGATCCTTGATAGTAAGGTACGAGATACTCGCAGGAAAAGTGTCAAAATAGTGAAGATGTTGTGATCTAACCAAGAAATCGAAGAAGCAACATGGGAAGCTGAGGATATGATGATAGAAAAGTATCTAGAGTTATTTCAGGTTAGTAGAGTTACAGGGACGTAACTCGATTCTTAAAGGGGGTAGAGTGCGATATAATTTCACGCATTTTTAAACTTAATTTTGCAAGTTTTCACGTCTTTTCATAAAGTTTTATGTCTGTTTACTAAAATTTGTCAAGGAAAGGTTGAGTTAAATGTCTAAAGTCTACAACAACATAGGATAAAAACGAAAAGTTTTGCAGAAAACGTAGTCTCTATTCAAGTTCCATACAAGAATTTACATAGTGTTTCGGGACGAAACTTCTTTTGAGGGAGGTAGACTGTAATACCCCATATTTTCACGTATTTTAAGGAGTTAATTTCGTATTTTTATACATATGTTTTTAGGATTTTTATTGAGAAATTAAGTTCAATATAAATATTAAAGAAAGGAAATTTAAATTAATTTCAATCAAAATAATTATTTTATGTTTATAATCACATTTTATGTTTTATTATATATTTTGAAAAGTTTCTTAAAATATAATTTTTAGAGTTTCCTAAATTGTTTTAAAACAAGGGCACAAAAGTAATTTCAGGTCTTAAGGGTATTTATGTAATTGTACCAAAACATACTTTGGGCCTATAAAAACCCCTTAAATCAAAAAATTTCAGAATTAATTTGCAAACTAGTGAATTAGGATTTAAAAAAAAAAAGAGAAAAAAAAGAGGTGTTCGGAAATCCGAAGAAGAAGAAACAAAAACTGCGTCGCTTGTTTTCTTTTTCGTTCGCCCTGCTCGCCGGTGTCGTCTCCCTGCTGCTGCCTCGCGCCGCCTACACCACCGCCGGCCACCACATCCTCCCCTCTATTTTTGGTATAATTCGAAACTTAAAAAAAAATTCTTCTTTTTGCTTTTTAATTCAGTCTTGCAAAATTCATATTTATAATTTTGTTTGATCATATTTTTATGATTCTAATCATGTTTTATAAAGTTATGATTATGTTTTACGTATGAATTTATAAAGTTGTTCATTAATTAGGGTTTATGAAATTATGAAATTCATGGTTTTATGGTTTTTGATGATTTAAACTTCTATATTATGGTCATGAATTGTTGTAGTATGAATTTGTGATGATTTTATGAAGTTTAGATTTGTTTTTAAGGGCTTTAAAGTTGTTTAATATTGCTGTCAAATTTTTATAATCATGAAAACTAAGAGTAAAAATATTATGAACATTTTTTACTTCATGAAAAATTATTATATAGCCTAGAGTAGATGTATAATGATGATAATAGATTGTGAAAGAGTTTTATGCTTGATTTATGATGTTTTGATGAGTATTTAATAAATAAATAAAGCTGTGAATTTTTATTAACACGTGTTTATGCTTAATAAAAATAGTAACACGTGAAATAAGTAGTTATAATTATTTTTAATGCATCTAAATATTGTATGATGATCTTAGGACATGACTATAACGTTTTATGATCAAAATATGATATTTAGAAGGGGTTTTAAGTGTTTTTCAGAAATTTTATAAAGCTGCCAGTTTTAGGAAATTACCAAAAATCAAGTATTTGGTGAAATAGAAATTAAACTGAAGTATGGAATTGAATAGAGACCATATAGGGAACATTTTGGACAAGTTTCCAACATAAAAAGCTAGTTTAGAGTTGCTATAGAAGTTAGTCAACAAGTTTTTAGCTTAGTTTCGATTTTCTCTATGTAGGAGAATTCGAGCTAGTTGACTTTTAAAAGTTGTGGCAGATCATCACTACTTTATAAGGTACGCAAGTACTAAAGGTGAAAGTAAAAGTAGATTTCATGTTCGATTGATGACTTTACATGTTATGAATGTGTATATGAATTGTTGTTTAGTTAACTTGCATGAGAAATATGCTAGTATAAGAGTATGGTTTTCATATTGTTTTAACATTCCACTTTGTAGCATTATTAAGTTATCATGAGTAATTTGGAATGTTAAAATTATTTTTAAAGTTGGATAATAGTTAATAAAGAAGGAAGAAAAGTTACTTAAATTGATTAGTTACTTAATAAACAAGATATGTAGTTTGTGAATTTTTATTCACATGAATATTAGAAGTTAATGAGCAAATATTTATATACATGTTGCCACTCACAGTTTAATGTGTGGTCAAAGAAAAGGTAATTAGTTAGCGACTCACAGTTAATGTGTGGTAAAGGATGTTTCGTTTAATTAAAGGACACACAAGACTATTTTTAGAATCACTTTAAATCCAAGATAATTAATATGGCTTTGTTTGATGTCATGCATGCATTCTTTTATGTGGTGATATGTGTGAGTCATAATATTGTTAAACCGGTTAATCATGCAAAGTGAAAGAGGATTCTCACCAAAACTCTTGGAATGTATATACCTTGAGTATGAACAATGGGGGGAGTCGTATGGAACAGTGATCTATGACTTCTAACTGGAGTACAAGACGTACTCTCTTATATTTTCAATGCGTTGGAATTCCGTCACTTTATGTGACATAGGTAATACCTTCTTGGAGTTGCTCCCAAGTTGGTGCCCAATGGGGTGGTTTGAAAGGAAAGGAAACCCGTTCGATGCGAAATCCAAAGTTTAAATATAATAAATAATATTTTTTGAGTTGAGTCTCTGCACTGGTGAAGAGTTGCCAATGGTAAGAAGCATGTATGTTATACTTTTATTTTATTTTTAATATTAATCATGTTTTACATAGTCTTTGGTATTTATATACTCAGCTTTGTTGATTTTGTGTGCTTTATGTGCATGACTTTGTATTTTACTTGGCCCTACGATGACCCACTTGATGGCGAGTAGTTGACTAGAATAAGAGAAAGCTGCAGGTACAAATGGGCATAAGTTAATTATGCTGGGCTGGAGTGCTTGCATGTTAGTCTTCTTAGTTTATGCTTTATGGACTTGGTAGTTATTTATTATTTTGATGTTGACTTTGGTTTTGAAGTTTAAGTTTATTTGGTTTTGAAGAGCCATTAAGATGGTTCCAAAGTGTAATAAAGATTCATTTTGGTTTTGGTTATGGTTTGTTTGAGTTTATTTTTAAGTTTTACTTTGAGTTTTAATTTGATTTTGGTTTTTAAAAACTTCCGCTGTAGTACTTTGATAAAGGTCTTAACCTTTATCACGGTGGTGGTAATACTTTGGTTTTTTCTAGTGAAGTAGGAATTATATTTATGATTACTTATATTTTTCTATTATATTTATATTATATTTCCGGAAAATCTAGAGAAGGAAGTTAGAAAATTTCAGAGTGTTACAAGCATGTTCAACTAAATAAAGATTAAAATCAACTAAAACCTAAAGTGATCACCCAAGCATGTTTAAATCGAAAATTATGTGTGCATTAATTAAAAACCCGCCTACCTTATTTCTATGTGTTTGCAAGTCAAAATCGGAAATATGAATGCTATAATTCGATATTATGATTATGAAATTACACATGAGAATAAGTAGAGGCCGCTATACGCGGGGGGACACTGTTACCTACTGTTGTCCTTACCCTCGTCCTTGAATCCAGAGATATGAGACCTTCTTATCCTTGGCTGTCAATTTGACCTTGGGCTATGACCTAATGGGGTTCTGTGAGCTCTCGAAGGAGCACGGTGGCGACTTCTCTACTTGGGTTTTGAGCTTCTAGATTCACTCCCTAGGCCAAGCATACTCACACTATGCAATCAAACTAAAGACATTTAATGTCCGTAAAAAGGGCACGTGGGCCCCCAAAGCCCCTGGTCCACAAAACTGATATTTTCCTAGAATTTGGCATGGTGGTAGGTTAATTGATAAGAAAAAGAAGAGACTTTATGATGGAGGGTCTTTAGATATAAAACAAGGAGTGTATGAGCTTAGTTACTTCATTTTAGTTAACCTAATTAAAAGGTACTACAAGGTTAAGAAAATTGATGCAATTTGGTACCAAGTTAAAGGTAGAACCGTGAATAATGGTTTTGTTGAATTTACTAGAGAATCTAATCCCATTGAGTTAGTGAATACAAAGGATGATAATTGTGGTGTTACTGTGTTTGTTAAGGAGGATGACGTTAAAAGCAGTGAAGATGAATATGTGGAGCAACAAGTACATTTGGATGTTGAAATGGATGACAAATATGACTATTTATATGAAACAAATGATGAAATTGACATTGACACTGACTGGAGCAACAACTATACCATTTCATAGCATCTCATGACTGTTATGTGAAAAGGTTTTATGTTGTGGATGTGTTGACATTGTATTATGCAAGGATCAACTGAAGCTTTCAAAACAGTGGTGCCGGATGCTGACATTAGATATTGTTAATATGGTCTAACTTTAAGCTGTTATTAGTGATGAAGCTTTCAAAAAACTATTCTGGATAACAGCTAGGGCAAGCACACAAGTATGAGAATCCATCTTGCTTTAGTTTATATACCTTTTCTGAAGTGTTTACATAGGTTTCATGTTAGTTAGTTAATTCATGTTGCTTTCTGAATGTTTGTGTAACACCCTGGAATTTCCTAACTTCCTCCTTTCAATTTATGGAAATATATAAATATATAAAGTAGAAAAAAATAATAATAAATATTTTCTACCTACTTAACTAGGAAAAACCAAAGTATTACCACTACCGTGTTAACGGCTAAGGCTTTTATAAAAGTACTACAGCGGAAGTCTTTTATTTCAAAACCCAAATTAAAACTCCAAAAGAACTTTCAAACCAAATTCAAAATAAACTTTATTACAACTCTGAACTATATTAACGACCCTTCAAAACTAAACAAACTTTAAACTTCAAAAATTCAAAAGTCAACAATAAGAATAAATAATTAGCAAGTCCACACAAGCTAAGAAAAGAACAATGCAAGCGCTCATCACTCAATCCAAGCATGATTGACTATGTCCACCTGTACATGTAGCTTTCGCTTTATTCTAGACAACTACTCGCCATTGAAATGGATCGCCGTAGGGCCAATTCAAAGACAAGCCATGCATACAAAACACACACAATCAGCAAAGATGAGTACATAAATACTAGAGACTATGCAAAACATGATTGATAACAAAATAAAAGAATAAACAACACATACTTCTTACCATCGTCATCACTACATACCTATACATAGACTCCTCACATTAAAAATTATTTATTATTGTTAAATCATTAGATTTCGCATTGAACGGGTTTTCTTTCCATAACAATTGCCCTATTGGGCACTAACTTGGGAGCAACTCCAAGAAGGTATTACCTATATCACATTAAGTGACGGAATTCTAGCGCATTTTAAAAATATAAAAGAGTACAANAGCGCATTTTAAAAATATAAAAAAGTACAACGGCTTGTACCTTGATTTGGAGTTACAAAAAATGTACCCATAACCCCCCCCCCCCCCCAATGTTCATACTCAAAGTATATACATTCCAAGAGTTTTGGTGCGAATCCTCTTTCACTTTACGCGATTAACAGGTTTAACAATTGTTATGACTCACACAAAAATCACATAGAAGCATACAAGGTAATAAGCAACACCATATTAATTATCTAGATTATAATGTGATTTTAAGATTAATTTTGTGTGTTCTTTATTTAACTAAACTTTTCCTTTATCACACATTAACTGTGAGTGGCTAACTCTTGCTCATTAGTTCTATAAACATGTGAATAAATATTCACTAACTACCTTTTTTTGTTGATCAAGTAATTAATCAACTAAACTGCTTTTCCATTCTTTATTAACTACTTGTCAAAACTTCCAAAATAATTAACATTCCCATTTTTATGATGAAATAATAATACTATAAATACGGAATGTCAACTTGATAAACAAAACATACTTTTCATACAATCATGCTAACATAACTTCTTATGTAAATCATCTTAAGTCAACCAAGCATCAACTTTTATGTCGATAACATATAGCATGGAAGTAAAAAAAAATCTATTATGAACTCTATTTACATAATTTCCTTTAGTACTTACGTACCTTGTGTTATAACAGTGATCCGCCACTACTTCTAGAAATCAATCGACTCGAATTCTCCTACATAGGAAAAATCAAAGCTAATTAAAAATCACGTTGATTAACCTCTATAGCAACTCTAAACTAACTATTTACATTGGAAACTTGTCCAAAACCTTCCCTATATGGTCTCTATTCAATTCCATACTTTATTTTAATATTTCCTTTGCAAAACACCCAATTTTTGATAATTTTCTAAAAATGGCAACTTTGTAAAGTTTCTTTAAAAATCCTTAACACCTTTCTAAATATTATAATTTGGTCCTAAAACATTATATTCATGTCCTAAGATAATCATATAACATTGATTGGAACACAGGTGTAGGTGACAATGGTAAAGATTAATGATGTTGTGGATCATAGTGGTGACTAGGTAGGTGGCTATTACAACAATCACCATTAGTCACTAATACATTCTTTTGGAGGATTAAGGTGTTAATTGATAATGGTGTCATCAATTAATGGTGTACCATTGAATTATCACTTTACAGGATGGATGGTGTATATGATTAAGGGAATAAGTTGGTTTTTGCCTATGGGTTTTTCCCCACTGCAGTTGCTAGGATTTTTCTCATTTCAGGCATAGGTGTCTTTAATTGCATTAGAGTCTTAATCATCATTATCTACCTAAAGTTCAAGGAAAATGCTTTCTTGAAGGTTTCTTGATTAAAATATTCGTTCTTGGAAGGTTTATTGAAGAGTAAAGACATTTCTTGAAACCGGAGCCATGGAGTTGCGTGATTTTTTACAATCTTTGGATAATGTTGGGTGTCTTTAAATTTCCATGATTTTTAGTCATTTATTGATGATTATTTTGTTAATTAGTTAATTAGTCAAGCTCTTAGAATAAAATCTAAGTTAGTTAGGATTTTATGCATGTTACAAGTAGATAAGAGTCTAGCTGGCAAGTTGATCACACAACTTGTGCAAGTGGGTGTGGTGGACGAATTTTCTAGGGTCAAGTGGACAAGTTTCCATGTGATTCTTGAGTATTTTTCTAGTTTTTTTAGAGTCTAAAGGTTTTTTAGGATTTAGTTGTTGGTTATGTTATAAATAGCCACAATTCTTTTGTAACTAATAAGTTTTCAGTTTTCAACAAAAATTCAAATTGCTTTAATCATTGTTATTTTCATGTGTGTGTTTCATACGAAAATTTCGAAGGTGGTATTCGAGTGTTCTGTGAGTTAAAAGCTACGAAATATTCACTTCTAGTTTTAGGATTTGTGATTGAGTGTTCTCACAAAAAATAAAACAACCTTAGCATTGGATTGTTAAGTGTTCCAGTCTAATCTAAGTTTTTGTCAATTGTGTGAGTTGTGAGTGTTTCAATTTGCATTATTTACAGTAAAAAGAATCTATCTTAATTTTAAGCACTTAGTTTGAACCTAAGAAATAGATCAAATATTTTGGTGTGTTAAAAACAATTATAACTTATTGTTTCATGTGTTACTATATTTATTATGCATGAACACATGTTAGTAAAAATTTACAACAAAATATTTTAATTCAAAACTCATCAAAATCCTTTAAAATCTTTATATTTCAAGCATAAAATAGTTTTAGAACCTTATACTATCATCATACTTTAATCTATGCATTAAAATAATTTTTCATGCTAAAAAACATGTTCATTGTTATAGAAAGAAAGTTTTAGAGGAGAGTATGATTCGTATTCATATTATTAAATCATGAGGGAGTACGTCATACATATATATATATAGACATGGGAAACAATTAGGGTTTCCTTAGAGAATTATAAACCTAGTATCTAGAATATACTAGAATAATCATAGGGGTATAATGGGCATACACTAAATACATATATTATATAACACTCCCCCTTGGATGACCATTATCGAATAGTATGCCTCGTTAAAACCTTACTAAGAAAAACCCCTGTGGGAACAAAAACCTAGTGAAGGGAAAAGAGTAAATCAATTTCGTAATACGCTTTATGATGTTGCCTCATTAAAAACCTCACCAGGAAAACCCAATGTGGGACAAAACCATGGTTAAGGGAAAAGGAGTTCAACACGTATTTTCTCCCCCTAATGAATGCATGACTTGAGATCTTTTAGAATAATAAACCCAACGTCTTTGGTAGTAGCTTCGCACTTGAAGTAGAATAAAATTCAACTCCTTGGTAGTTGATCCTTCCTGATTGGACTTCAATCTTCAACATGAGATATATTCATTTCTCCATACTCTTGAAAATAATACATATGTTGTGTTTATCATTACTTCATCTTTGTTAAATTGCCACAAATATTAAACTTATGCTTTCTTCTGGAAGTTATATAAAATAGCTATTGATAATTACATATTGATAATAATTTATGACAACTTGTGATATAATCAACATCATTGTCTAATCTTATGTAAATTAGTAATTTCATTTAAGTAATAATTATTTTTTCATGGTTCTTCTGGACCATAAAAGGATTATCCTTATAATATCAAGTTCTCAAATGAACATAAGATTCTGATTAGCATTCATATACTCAAACTTCAGGTTGAATGTTGTTAATTTAGTCTTAAACTCTTTAGGAGTTTGATAATAATGTCCCCATTATCCATTGAGGTGTTCAAAATACTTCGTATAGTACTTGAAGCACTAGATATTTGACTATGTCTTGTACAAGTTCTTCTGAAACTTTTTTATGCATAATTCACAACATGCTATTAAAACGCCTTCATCTATATAAATTCATCACAAATATTTTCTCATTGGAGTATAAATTTTTTAATGTAAATCTTCATACTATTGTAAACACAAGTTACTATATAATGGACAAAATTTTACGTATATCACAATTATTGTATAAAATTAGTACATGTAATATGATGAGATGTGAAATTTATATGAACAAGATTTTGAGCATAAAACATATACTACGTATATAATGAGTGATGCATCTAATCACTAATTGACACATGCAATGAATAATGCGTTTATCTACGACTCACACATGCACATAAATGTAAGACTAAAAAATGCAAGTCACTGTACAATGTGAATTTCAAAAATCCATTGTTGGACTTCTAATCCTTAATGATCATCATTATGCATCTTTAGTTGCACTTCAAGTCCATGATTATCTCTGATAATTGTCAATATGTCGACATAAAAGTGGACTTTTATTTTAGATCCCTATTCTCAAATCCACTACTTTCGCATATGCATATAATTCATCGGTTCCATCATATACCGGTATCACATTTTTCAAGATATAATTTGTATGCTATTTTACAATGATATCTGAACACATTTCCTATTGGTATCATTAGTCGATTATAACATCTAAGTTCTTAAATCATAGGCCATCTGTTATAATTCAGATATCTATACCACTTCCGGGGCAAACATTATGGCATTAATATACCGTTACACTTTTAATAGTGTCAACTGCACTTTCTTGCCATATATTACATATTTATTTTGGAACCGATCATACAACCTACACTTTCAGGTGTAGTGATTCAAGTATTATTGGCAAGATTTATCTCAATGTATTGTATATAAATAATATGTCCAAAATGTATCTTCAATGCTATGTAACATGAGACATAACTAAATACAAATCAAACCATAGATGTGTAACATATCTTTAAAGTATTTAGACAAAAGTTGGCAATAATATCTCAAATAGTCATTATAGGGATCATCACTTTATAATTTAGTAATTTTGCCAACTTATCCCAATTCTTCTCCCCCTAAGTTGGTAAAATTTTCAAATATAGGGGCATCATATTCTTAACCAACTTAGTGTATAATTTCATGTGCAAAAATATTTCATCTAATAGAAGATTTAATAACAAATTTCATCGCTTAGAAGAGATATATTCAATAAACTATTTGTCTCTTCTGGAGAACGATATTACTCAATGAAAACCATCTCTTCTCTAACTTATGATGTACATCACACATGTGTTTATAAATTCAGATTAATGATAATGGGGAGACAATTATTGTGCAGTTGACGGTTTATTCTTGTGTGCTGACATTCAACAGCCCCAATAAAAAAAATGATTGTTATATAAACATAATCATTACTTAGCTTATAAGCATGTAACTCCACTCAATGGTGATCTTCTGGAATGCCAATGACTTTGATAATGTGTTTTAACTTACTCAAAGTGTTAAAATACATGATGATTTGGTAAGCCTTTAGTCACATAATATGGGACAACATATAAGCAATTTTTAGTGAACTTCTGGTCACTCATTACATGTCTATATCCAAAGTTGTTCAAAAATAACCTTTTCTTTTTCTTGAAAATTTTCTTAAAAATCACAATCCAAATATAGCTCAATATCAAANGCTCAATATCAATGTTCGTTAATTATGTCTTGCCATTCAAAACATTTCACATATCTAACATGAGAGAGCGTCAGCACATTATTTCATATCAAATTGAAACTTCAGGTTTCAATTACGGGTTATTATACATTAAACCCGGATGGCCTAATTGAATTATCACATCCAATTACTTTCTAAATTCTGATCAGTTTTCAAATAATAGTGATCACTTTATTATACCTACTCCATGCATGGCCATGATGATTAATATGATGTGATATACGAACACTATATAACAAGTGTTTCTTTCTATACTTGGCAAGACTAATACTTTATGCAACAAGTATTATTCATACTCTACTAGAGCATTAATTATAATTACCATGATACATGTTAATTAAGTTGGACATATTATACTCTTCTAGAGTATTTTATATAATCTTGGCACATATCTGTTTTACTAAACATAAATATATTCTAATGAAAATTCATCATAACGTATCATTTTCTTTCATATTCAATGATAATTATGTTCATAACTCAATAGTCTACCACGTTTCAGGCTTAATCTATGTTCGTGAGCAACTTGTGTTGTCCTTCTGCGACAACATTAATTTTAATTAGGGCACTGATAATTGATTTATAATCAATGACATTCTAAATCATTCATATCCATCTTCAGGATGGTATCATTATTCTAAACATTTAACTATCTTGATGCCATCTTTATTGAATAGATCATTATATGTACCAAACTGACCATCAATGTATTTTATAACTCATGGAATAAAAATACTATCTCCCCCCTAATCCTTGAATATGGGGGCATGAATTAGTCCAACAACATTCAATCTCATATTCTTTTTAAGCCATGAATTTTTTAGGCAATGTCATGTATCATGGGAAGTAAATTATTCATAAAACTCACATCTTTTTCTATTGCCCATATATATAAATCTTTATAATGATATTTCCAAAAGTTATGGGCATAATGAATACATTCTTTAATCGAGTTTCTCACAATATCATACTCAATTTCTTAAACTCATACAATTATTCCTTGCTAATAAAATAAATATTATGTATTCGTTTTGCAATTCTTTTAAAACTTTGCATGAATTATAAACAATAAAGGAAACATGATTGTTATTCTTTCAATTATACATTTTCTCATTTACTCATGGGAAATGAGTAAATCTAGTTATCTATGCATCATCAATACTCACTTATAATTTGTTATCTTGAATATCTACCCAAGGATTGCATATCAACTTACTCAAATACTTCGAATATTATTTTCACAGGACAATTGACACATAGGAACATATTTGTTTTACTGGGGTGAATAATCTAAGCATAGTGTAAAAACTACAAAAATCTATGTCATGTAAATATCTTCATACTATTCTTGAGGATTTATGAATAACCTTTGTAAATTTAAGGAACACCATCTTCATATGTACTGGCATTCTTCATAAAAACTAAAGGATTTCATGCTCATACATACAAGTATCTCATGTTCAATTTATTCATTATTTCACTACTTCTTATAGGTATATAATATCGCATATAATTAAATCTAAACACATATCAAGAATTTAAAACTAAACAAGGTCATGAAAATTCTAAGTGTCTCCTAGAATTATCATTATTAGTAACCCCAATTATAATTATTGAATCAATTATTTTCATGACAAGAGAAGAAAAAAAAACTGTTTAACATGTGGTCAAACATTGATACGACATCATACAAATATATTACTAAAAACAAAATCACAAGCATCTACAAAGATGAAATTTAGTTCATACCCTTTAATTATATTAAAACATACACTCATCATATTGTTGATTACTATATACTTTATATATATATATATATATAGGGTTTTCAGTAGAGAGTATTTGTGAGAGAGTAAAATCCTGTATGTTTTTGTTTTTTTTTCTTTTTTGTTTTTTTTAGGGTGCTTTCCTTTCTTCTTTGGTGTTTAATTGATGGATAGGATGGCAAGGTATGTGTTTACTGAGTTGGCACTGGAAAAGTACTGTTTTGTAATTACTTTTTGGGTTACTTTTATTCTTAACACAATTAGTCTTTTAGTAATTTTCATGAAAGATTTTAGAGTGTAGTTTCTGATGTCCAAGCTAAAGTTTGTTCTTATTTCATTATATGATTTTTATAATGCTTCTAAACACGGAACCCTATGGTAAGCAGCTGATCTATTTTCTGATTCAAAGACAAGTTCATCAAGCTATCCTTTGTTGTTTTATGTTGCAACGGGATACTGTAAACTGGTATACTATTGTTAAACGTGAAGTGATAGTGGGGAATAAATCAATGGTTGGCATTTATATTGTTTTATCTTCTTATGGAAATAGATTAATGGTTGAGCTCCAGTTATTTTGATTTTGAATTTAAAATTGGGATGCAAAGATCTGCACAGCTAAATTTTTTTTCTTACCTATTTTGTTTGGCTGCACACCAAATTTTATTTTGCTTAATCATGGTTAAATTTATTGTTAGTTTCATAATCAGTTATCATCTAAGTGGGAAATTTCCTTTAAAGTATCTTTTTTGCATCTGCTGATTCATCATACAACTATAATCATCTATCTATTAATCACCCCCTTATAATATTATATCCACAACAAAATAATTAAATACTCAAGAAATTATAACAGAAACTCAATTTAATCACACTTCACCACTGTTATATACAAAAACACTCAAGAAATCAACATGAACCTTTTCGCAAGTCATAAAATTTTGAATACCCAAAATCAATGGACTACTTTGATTATTAACAAAGTACAAAAAAAAAACAGAGCATGAACCAAATAAACCGATTATTCATGAACAGAAAGCGCAAAAAATCAACCGATGATCGATCGCATAAAACTTCATTAAAAAAATCAAATTCTACCATAATTGAAACAACAAAAGCACACAACTTTCACCCTCACATATAATTGTTTCTAAAATGGAATACAATTCCCCTATGACAATTATCCATACGCCTTGATTTCTGATTTCCATAAGTCATAAGTAGACGAAAACTATAATCGACTTATGGAACAACTACCCAATTAACAAAATAACACAAAAATGCAACATAGCCAGCACAATTCAATAGTATGACAATGATTGAGAAGCAACTGAAAATTAACTTGCTCTTTCTGTTGTGACAATTTCTAGGGTTTACTAAATTAAATCAAATTACCAAATCTTTCTTAATGCAACTATACCAACCAAACCTAATCTTCTCTTATGAAACATCATCTGATATAACAGCTTCAAATTTTCACTCATTTATAGGTTTAGCTTTCATGTGTTTTCAATTCAATTCAAAACAATTATTCATAACAAATCCAACTACCCGAATTCAAACAATCAAACAAAAATTTCACATTTCAAACTACTACCACATCTAAGAAGAAATTTCCTCCAATACACACACAAAACATTACCAAATTCAATCGAATTGCACAAACATTACAGCAAAATTGAATTCAGAAAAAGATATCAATAAAATTATAACCACAAATTAAATTAATAACATCCATAAACAAGATTAAGGCGGCACAAATTACGTAAAGGACAAGAGCGGAAATCAAACCTTCGAAGCCAATTGAGGAAAGCTTCCAGATGCCCATGGTTGTTGATGATGTTTTTTCTTTATTATTATTTATTATTATTAATATTTTGGTAATTTAAGAGAGAGAAAGATAATGATGATGTTGAAGACAGAGATCTATGGAAACACTCACAAAAACTCTCGCTGTCTTTTCTTTCGTAAAAATTGACCCTTCTCATCTCGAATTACCTTTTCTGCTCCTTTTGGTGAGCAACATTTGTGAATAGATTGATTTGACCAAATAACTTTAATCAGAAAGAGAGTTTTAGAGGAGAGTATGGTTCGTATTCATATTATTAAATCATGAGGGAGTACATACATATATATATATATACATGGGAAACAATTACGGTTTCCTTAGAGAATTATAAACCTAGTATATCTAGAATATACTAGAATAATCATAGGGGTATAATGGGCATCCACTAAATACATATATTATATAACATTCATAATATTTTTAATCTTAATTTTCATGCTTTTTAAAATTTAACAGCAATATTAAATTACTTTAAAACCTTTATAAACAAATCTAAACTTCATAATATCATCACAAATTAATACTACAACAACTTATGATCATAATATGAAAGTTTAGAATATTAAAAATCATAAAACTAATAATTTTCATAAATTTATAAACTGTTATAAAATATTGTTATTTGGTGGATGTCCATTATACCCCTTAGGTATAATCTAGAACATTCTGCATACTAGGGTTTACTCTACAGGAAACCCTTAATGCTTGTATATATATATATATATATATATATATATACACGTTGGTACTGAATAATAAGGTAGGTTTATTCTCTCCCACAAATACTCTCTATTAAACCCTATTTTCTATAACAAGTTATCAGCACGATTGTTATACTGAATCAATTAGATCAAAAACTTCTACCAGNTATTATTTTGATATAGTAAATTATGTCAAACCTAGCAAAACTTGAATTTGCGGCCCTTGATATTACTGGAAAGAATTATTTGTCTTGGGCATTGGATGCTGAAATTCATCTAGATACAAAAGGTCTTGGAAAAACTATCAAAGCAGGGAATCAAGAAAACAGTCAAGACAAAGCTAAAGCTATGATATTCCTTTGCCATCAACTTCATGAGGCCCTTAAGACTGAATATTTAACTGTGAAAGACCCAATGGTGCTTTCGAATAATTTAAAGGAAAGGTACGACCACCAGAAAAACGTTATCCTTCCTCAAGCTCGTTATGAATGGCTTAATTTAAGATTACAAGATTTTAAATCAGTAAGTGAGTATAACTCAGCCATGTTTAGAATCACTTCTAAACTGAAATTATGTGGAGAAAAAATAACTGATGAGGATATGTTGGAAAAGACATATACCACTTTTCACAAGGATAATCTCTTATTGATTAAACAATATCGTGAAAAGGGCTTTAAAAAAATATTCTGAATCGATATCTTGTCTTTAGTGGCTTAACAAAATGATGAGCTTTTATTGAAAATTCATGAATCACGGCCAACTGGCTCTACTGCATTCCCTGAAGTGAATGTTGCATCCCACAATGGGATACGAATAACAATAGTGGCCTGCCAGCAGCAGTGGTCGAGGTCGTGGTGGAAGTCATGGCCGCAGAAGAGGTCGTGGATATTATAGAGTAGAGGTGGTCATTTCAAAAACTCATATTCTCATCGGAAGTGGGACAATGAGGATGGTATAAAAAGCAGGAGAAGGCTAAAAGTGAGACTATGTGCTACCGTTGTGGAGGAAAGGGCCACTGGTCTCGTATATGCCGTACACCAAATCATCTTGTTGACCCTTATCAGTAGTCTCTGAAAAAGAAAGGAAAGAAAGTGGAGACTAACTTGGTATATGAAAATGGCGAAGGTGATTTTAATAATGGTGATACAACTCACCTAGAGGTTGCAGATTTCTTCACCACCCCTGAAGGGAATAATTAAGTCAAAAATAATTATGACTATTAGCAAATAAAGATTTAGTAGTTTACATTCATAATTTAGCTAGAATAATTTATGTTATTTACTTTGGTTTTGTTATTTTATGCNCTTTGTTATTTTATGCATGAACTTGATAGTTTAATAGTTTGTTTTGTGCTTTAAGACTTTGTTACTTTAATCTTATTTTAGTTACTTTGAATATTTGGATATTTTAGGATATGTTATTTACTTTCTATTATTTTATTTAAAGAACATGAATGCTCTCCAAGCTCAATTAACAATAAATGGTGAAGAAATATGTCTAGCAGATAGTGCANATAGTGCAACTACTCATACAATACTTAAAAATAAGAGATATTTTTCTCAATTGATGATGAATAATATAAGTGTGAATACTATATCCGGTAGTGCAAACATTATTGAAGGCTCCGGAAGAGCAACTATATTGATGACTATGGGAACAAAATTTGAAATTATTGATGCTTTGTACTCCCCTAAGTCTTAAAATTTTTTTATTGAGTTTCAAAGATATCCGTCAAAACGGATACCATATTAAGACAACNAAAGATATCCGTCAAAACGGATACCATATTGAGACAATAAGTGAAGGAAATAATGAATTCCTTCAAATTACGAGTATAACCCAAGGCACTAAGCAGGTTTTGGAGAGATTATCTGCACTCTCCACTGGCTTGTACTACACAAAGATTAATGTTATTGAGACATATGCTATTGTAAACCAGAAGTTTACAGATAGCTTTATAGTTTGGCATGACCGGTTAGGCCATCCCGGTTCATCAATGATTGCGAAAATAATTGAAAATTCACATGGACATTCTTTGAAGAGCCAGCAGATTCTTCAAAATGATTATTCTTATGCTGATTGCTCCCAAGGTAAANTCTTGTGCTGCTTGCTCCCAAGGTAAGTTGATCATTCGGCCATCACCAGCGAAAATAAATTATGAATCTATTTCTTTCCTTGAACGTATACAAGGAGACATATGTGGACCAATACATCCACCATGTGGACCATTTAGATATTTTATGGTTTTAATCGATGCATCGACTAGATGGTCACATGTGTCCTTACTATCAACCCGCAACCTGGCGTTTGCGAGGTTACTTGCTCAATTGATAAGATTACGAGCACAATTTCCAGATTTTCCTATTAAGAATATACGTTTGGATAATGCTGGTGAATTTACTTCAAAGGCTTTTAATGATTATTGTATGGCTATTGGAATAAATGTTGAACATCCTGTAGCACATGTTCATACACAAAATGGTCTTGCAGAATCACTAATTAAACGTCTTCAGTTGATTGCTAGACCATTACTTATGAAGTCGGATCTACCGATTTCTACTTGGGGACATGCTATTTTACATGCTGCAGCACTAATTCGCATCAGGCCAACCAGTAAACATAAATTCTCCCCATCACAATTGGTTTGTGGTCAGGAACCAGATATTTCCCATCTAAGAACTTTTGGATGTGCTGTGTATGTTCCAATTGCTCCTCCACAACGCTCTAAGATGGGTCCTCAAAGGAGGCTGGGCATATATGTCGGGTTTGAATCCCCATCAATAATTAGATACCTAGAGCCATTAACAGGGGATCTATTTACTGCTCGTTTTGCAGATTGTCACTTTAACGAGTCAGTTTTCCCAGCATTAGGGGGAGAGAACAAGCAGCTGGAAAAAGATATTAGTTGGAATGAATCATCATTAAATTACCTTGATCCTCGCACTAAACAATCNTAAACAATGTGAATTGGAAGTCCAAAAGATAATTAATTTACAAAGCTTAGCAAATCAATTGCCAGACGCATTTACTGACCTAAATAGAGTAACTAAGTCACATATACCAGCTGTAAATGCTCCTATCAAGATTGATGTCCCTGAAGGACAATCTCATGAGTCTAAGGCACGCCTGAAGCGTGGTAGACCAGTAGGTTCCAAAGATAAGAATCCTCGGAAAAGAAAAGGAGCAATGATAAGTAATGGCCAGATTGAGGAAGCAATAAATGAAGGATCTCCAGAAGAGACCATAGACATGACAAATGATAGTGTTCTAGAAGAACCTCAGGTACCTGAAAATGAAGAGATCTCAACAGATTATGTCATGTTGAGAATAACTTGGAACTGAAATGAAATCGACATCGATGATGTTTTTGCATATAATGTAGCACTTGATGTTATGAATGAAAAAGAGGATCATGAGCCTAAGTCCATTGAAGAATGTAGGAAAAGAGATGATTGGCCAAAATGGAAAGAAGCAATTGATGCAGAATTGAAATCACTTGCAAAGAGAGAAGTATTTGGGCCAGTAGTTCGTATACCCGAAGGTGTAAAACCAGTGGGATATAAATGGGTCTTTGTGCGGAAAAGAAATGAAAAGGGTGAAATTGTGAGACACAAAGCACGTTTAGTTGCACAAGGATTCTCACAAAGACCTGGTATTGATTTTGAGGAGACATATTCTCCTGTGGTGGATGCAACTACTTTCAGATTCTTAATTAGTCTGGCAGTAAGACATGGACTTGATTTACGACTAATGGATGTTGTAACAGCTTACTTATACGGCCCACTTGATAGTGATATATACATGAAACTCCCGGAAGGTTTCAAGTTGCCTGAAGCAACTGGTTCGCGTTCTCGAGAACAACATTGTATTAAGTTAAATAGATCCCTTTATGGATTGAAACAATCAGGGCGTATGTGGTACAATCGCCTTAGTGAATATTTGTTGAAAGAAGATTATAGAAATGACCCTATTAGCCCTTGTATTTTCATAAAGAAATTCGGGTCAGGTTTTGTGATTATTGCTGTCTATGTTGATGATTTGAATATCATTGGAACTCCAGAAGAGATTCCAATAACAGTGGAATACTTGAAAAAAGAGTTTGAAATGAAAGATCTTGGTAAGACAAAATTTTGTTTAGGGCTACAAATTGAGCACCTAAAAGAAGGAATCCTTGTGCATCAAACTACATACACAGAGAAGGTGCTCAGAAGATTTTATATGGATAAAGCACATCCGTTAACTAGCCCAATGGTTGTAAGATCACTAGATGTTGATAAAGATCCTTTTCGCCCTCGGGAAAATGGTGAAGAGATTCTTGGTCCTGAAGTACCATATCTAAGTGAAATAGGAGCATTGGTGTACCTTGCTAGTCACACAAGACCCGACATATCATTCTCTATCAATCTATTAGCAAGGTTTAGCTCATGTCCTACCCGAAGGCATTGGAATGGGGTTAAGCATATATTTCGCTATCTACAAGGTACGAAAGATAAAGGTTTGTTCTTTTCTAACACCTCCAAAGAAGAATTAGTTGGTTTTGCAGATGCAGGGTATTTATCAGATCCTCATGTTGCTCGATCACAAACTGGATATGTATTTACATATGGTGGTACCGCAATCTCTTGGCGTTCCATGAAACAAACCATTGCTGCTACTTCTTCTAATCATGCAGAAATTTTAGCAATTCATGAGGCTAGTCGAGAATGTGTATGGCTAAGGTCTCTAATTCAGCACATACAAGAAGATTGTGGTCGTTTATGTGGAAAACAAGCTCCGACTACATTATATGAAGACAATGCAGCCTGTATTGCACAACTCAAGGAAGGGTACATTAAAGGTGACAGGACGAAGCATATTTCGCCAAAGTTTTTCTTCACCCATGACCTTCAGAAGAATAGTGAGATTAGTGTCCAACAGATTCGTTCAAGCGAAAATTTAGCAGATCTATTTACCAAGGCGCTTCCTACTGCTACATTCAAGAAATTAGTTCATCAAATCGGGTTGCGTCATCTCAAGGATCTCAACGGATGATATCATGAGGGGGAGTCAATGCGCGCTGTACTCTTTTTTCCCTTAGCTATGGTTTTTCCCACTGGGTTTTCTTGTTAAGGTTTTTAATGAGGCAGCATTGCACATGCGCATTATAAAATGATGTATATTTGCTTTATAATGGACCTCCATGGGGAAGTGTTATAAAATATTGTTATTTGGTGGATGTCCATTATACCCCTTAGGTATAATCTAGAACATTCTGGATACTAGGGTTTACTCTACAGGAAACCCTTAATGCTTGTGTATATATATATATATATATATATATGTATACTTTGGTACTGAATAATAAGGTAGGTTTATTCTCTCCCACAAATACTCTCTATTAAACCCTATTTTCTATAACATAAACCCAATTTTTTATAATTTCATGAACAAACTTATATATATGAATTATAATTTCTAAAACATGATCACAACTTATAAAACATGATCAAACTATAAAATATGCTTAAACATAATTAAAAAACTTGAATTAAAAAGAAAAGAGGAGATTTTTTTTTTTTATAATAGGTTCGAAATTACCAAAGGAAGGAAGAAGTGGGTGGCCGACAAGGGGCTGCCGGCAGGTGGCGACCAGTGTGTGAAGACCGGCGTGAGGGCTGGTGGTAGCAGGTGGTGGTGCCCCCGAGTGAGGGTGCGCCGGTGGGTGAGGGGCTTCGAAGTTTTTTTGTCAAAAATATATTTTTTCTCTTTTTTGTCTTTCTAAAATGCTAAATCACAATTCTACTTTTAATTTGAAAATTTTTGTTTTATGGGGTATTTATAGGCCCAAATTAGGTTTTGGTAAAATTAACTAAGTACCCTTAATACTTGAAATTACTTTTGAGCTCTCGTTTTAAAACAATCAAGGAAACATTGAAATTTCTAAAATTAGAAACTTATTAAAATATTTTATAAAATTTAACGTGACAGAAAAATAACTTATAAACTTTATAAAACATAAAAATAATCATTTTAAGTCGCAACTAATTAAGTTTTTTTCTTTAATTTATTTATTTAATTTAATTTTTCGATAAAAATACTAAAATGACTCAAATAAAATATGAAATTAAATTCTTAAAATACGTAAATATATGGGGTATTATAGTTTGCTAGTTAATTCATGTTGCTTGATTCATGTTAATTAAGTAACATGACTTAAGGTATATAAGCACAAAAGCTTTTAGAACGTTGGTTCATTAATTCATGTTGCTTAATTCTTGTGTTGCTTAATTCATGTTAAAATTATGAACTGCTAAATTAATTCATTCATTGTATGTACATTATGCACCTTTTCTAAATGATATGCACACTTTGAAATGCCAAATTCGAATACGGCATGAAGGCTATAAAGAAGCTGGATGAAAATGCATCTGATTACCTCAACAAAAATCAAGTAAACAATGGAGTAGGCATGCTTTCAACCCATCAAGCAAGTCTGCTATGCTTTTAAACAACCGTCGAGAGTCTTTCAACAATGTGCTTAGAGAGTGTAGCAATAGACCAATCCTTATTATGAAGGATGGGTGAGAAGATATGTGATGCAAAGAGCATTCAACAAAAGACAGAGATTGAAAAATTAAGTATGATTGTCGGATTATGCCAGCTGCATTGAAAGTGTTAGAAACTGCTGAAGCTATGGCACATAACTGTATTTAGACAGTCTCTGACATTGACTTATTTAAGGTGGATCACTACAATGACACCTATGTGGTCAACCTCAAAGAAAAGAGTTGTGAGTGTTTCAAATGGCAGCTAATAGGAATGCCTTGTTGCCATGCATTCAAGTGCATAATGGCATACTAAGGTAACCATGAGGACTATGTACACAAGCTTACAGCAAGGAAGTTTATGCATTGGCTTATGCAATAGTATTTCAACCACTCCCTAGAATAAGCCAATGGGAAAAGACCTCCTACACCCAACCAGACCCCTATCCAATGAGGAAACTTCCAAGCAGACCATTCAAGAATAAGAGGAAGAAAGAGAAAAGGGAGGATGAGGAAGGAAAGACTGCAAATACTACTGCAGAACAAAGGGTGCTTAGAAAGAGAAACCCTAATTCATGTAGCAGGTGTTGAGGACTAGGGCAAACAAAAAAAATGCAACAACCCTCTAACACCTCCTAAGGAACTATAGAAGAGAGGATGACCATCGAAGGATGGAGCAATGAGAAAAATTAAGGAGGCAAGAGGTATGGTCAACCTGAAGTGCAAGTTGTGCAACTGTCACAAGCTCCTACTCTATTTCAAACCTAGGCCTTAACATGTGAACAATTTCATGTATTGCTTTTATTTTCTTTTGATGTTGTGTTGACCTTGATAAACATATGATCAAGTGCTTTGTTAAACATTGTTATGTTATCTTGTTTATGAACCTATTATGTATTTATGAAGTAGTTTTATTTTCAATATATTGGTGTATTGTTCTTTATTTTGTCAAACAAACTAAGTTTGTGTAATGCAATGAATTCACAACATTAAATAGGAACTTCATTTCATTCATAATCAAACCATTTGGTACAAACACAGTAGGTAGAATGCATTACAAAATATTGAGAGTCAAGTACATTCTACCACATACAACATACTCCCTCCGCTCCAATGACTTGCAACGTTGGCCATTTTGGAAAGTTTCATATTACTTGCAACATTACTCTTTTTAGTAACCTTTTTAGTAACATTCACTGATTTAGTTTATTTAATTGGACAATCTTTTTTATTATTGCCCCTAATGTTACTTATTCTAAAAACTAATTGCACTCAATTAGTGAATCATTCCCTCCAATTTTATAACAATCTTAACTAAAGTTAACCACCCCAACCATAAATTCTGACATTCTCTAGAGAGTTCTTCTATACCTCGTTTTTCCACTCAAACACTAACCATTTTCTCCCTCCTACGCCTCTTTACAAGAATTCCTCTCTTTTCTCTCCGGAAACATGAATTGAATTTGAAACAGGTCGTCACACACCTCTCAAAAATAACCAAACAACACTAACTAATATAATTAGGGACTTAGGGATCAAATCCTCAGGGAAGCGATTTAATTCTGTTAGTTATAAAAAGTCTAAACTGTGTAATGGGACTTTGTGGAATTCTAACTAAACCACTATAAACTAGAGAAAACATTGAAGAACTAAAACTAAGGAAAATAGTGGAAAATTACGAATTAAACTCTAATAATGGAAACCTAGGGAGGTCGGTTCACTGTGAACAATCAACAAACTCATAAAACATTCATTAATCAATTCATTAACTTTCATTGAACTAGGGCTCACTAATTCTCTCGAACTTAGACTCCCTCAAAACTCCTTTACCTGCTCTCGCTCGCATAAATTCGTTTTTGCCTATTAGTCAATGGTCTTATTGTGGTAATCTTACCTCTCGACCTCAATTTCGACAATTACATAACTCACAACTAAATTTGGCCACAATTTAATTGCAATCAATAGTAATCAATGATAGGAATTCAATTAATAATTAAGAATTAGTTAACGAACAAAAAACTAATTCATAACATGTTCATAGATCGCCTAGCCCGAGACATAAAGACTACAAACACGTGACTATGAAAATCAACACGAAAATAAAATTAATAACATGATCATAAACATAAACAAATTAACAAGAAATTAAAACTAAAACTAATTACTAAAAATTAAACTAATTAACTAAAAATAACAAAACAAACTAAACGAGGCTAAGAAAACAAAAAAATATAAATTAAAACTAAAAACTAAAAGAAATTGAAAGAGAGAAATGAAAGAAATTACAAAAAGAAAGCTTGAATTGAATTGTTAATTAACGAAACTTATCTACTAATTCTAGAGAGAGAAAGAGTTTTTAGAACTTCTAATTCTAAAAATTGCTGAAAACTAGTTAGGGTTGATCTCCATTTATAGGGCCTATTTATAGTACAAGGATCTTAATTAAAATTAAGCCCACAAACAAAAACTGGAAAAACCAACTCGCGGACCACTAATCAGGGCCTTGCGCCTGCATGGAACAAAAACAACTTCCTCCCTGCGCCCACAGGAGGCTTCTGCAGCGAATTCTGAAGGATCTGAACTATGTTGCGCCCGCATAGAACATTCCATGTTTGGCCTATGCTCCCGCATTGATATGCTCAAGCTTATTTTGACGAACTTTTTTATTTCTTCGCTCGATTCCTTCAAATCTCATACATAGCTTCTCGTACCTTCGCACGCATCTCGAGGCAAGTCTATTTTGACTAGTTTTAGCTTGTAATGACTTTATAACTCCCTACTACACTCCTGTAACATATAAAACAAACTAAAAAGCACGCATAGTAACCGAGGAAGCATAAAGTAAACAGTAAAAGCTCTATAAATCAACTAAAACCGCTCCAAATCATAACTTAACACCAAGGACGATGTTTAATCAAAATAAAGCCACAAACTCAACTATTAAGCATAAAATCAACCGAAAACGAGGGAAAAACATTATATAAAACATGTATATCAAATCCCCCCAAACCGAACCTTTGTTCGTCCTGAGCAAACACAACGAAATTGACTACACTTTATAAAACAAAATAATCATTATAACTCAAAAGAACATCCGAAGACACACGGATCAAAGCCAACCAATCAAGCAACCAATTACCATCCTTCCTAAATACGAGTCAAACAAAACCAACCAAGCAAGTTTAATGAATCGATGACTAGAGTAGCTCACGGTCACTCCACACATTTAATGATGAGCTTATATCAATGACACTCTAACCCTCACCTCCCAACCAAATATGGAATGCAAATGCAAAATGTGTTTAAACGCAAATTTTAGGAACCCGAAACCCACATATCACATCTCATGCATAGAGTTGGGAAACGTGTCGTATCGTGTCGTTTTCGAGTCGTGTCACTTACATAAACAGGTTGAACCCCTCCAACCCTAACCCGACCTGTTTAATAAACGTGTCATGTCGTGTCAACTTGTTTACCTAAACGGGTTAATACTCTTGACCCAAACACACTAATAATGGGTCGATTTCGTGTCGAGTTATCGGGTCGTGTCGATTTCTCCCACCTCTACTCATGCAAGTGTTTAAGAGTATCCACTTATCCTAAATGTCGACTAGAAATGCAATTTATACTCTACGACCTTGACAACGGATTCACTTCACAATGACCATAGCATGTGCATGAAGATCAAAAAGGACTTTTATAAGCTTGTAACGTGGCTAGGGAGATGGGTAGGATAAAATTTGGGATAATGTGGTGGAATGCAGGGTATACGTATATTAAGTAGAGGAAAAACCGTCAACAATTCCAAATAAGCATCAACATTCTCCAATATCCAATTCCAGCCAAATCAAACCAAAATTTTCTTTAAAATTCACATTAACACCATAATTATTATAATTCCATAATCAACCAACTTATACTACAAACTTTACATTTCTTTCTTTTTTCATGAATTTCAAATTTTTCACATTTTTTTCTTTTACTTCACTTGTTTCAAACCTTTTCAACTTATTATGCTATTATTATTTTTTTCACTTTATTTTTCATGCATAATAAAATTCGTTTTCACGACTCTTAATGATTTATCTTTGCTTAAAATTCAATAAACAATAAATATAATCATCACACATACATAACTAGGCCATGAATAAAACATAACTTTTCAAATAACTTGCAATGGCCTAGACATTGGTATGCAGTCTTAAATGTGAAACCTTCAATCAAATAAACCTCACTAAACAGCAATTCCAACAATTTTCACCAACAATCCTCCAAAGCAACCATCAAAAGTACATCAACAACGTCACAACCACTCCAATTCCCCCATGCCAAGTTTGGGCATATAATGAATCATGTAGCACGGCTAATGGGTTGCAATGAGGCTAAAAAATACAAGTCAAAGGGATAAAATCTCAAACAAGGGATCAAGGGAAAATATATAGAAATGATTAAAATATGAAATTCTGAAGGCTCAAAAAGTAATGAAGACCTTTTATCATGCGCAACATACATAAAACCACAATTGAAGTTACTAGAATCCAATGACAAACCCAAGATCATAATTGCACCAGGAACTAACCACACATGAAAGAAATATAATGAAAAACAATATATGCAAATGTGGCTCAAATCCTCCCATTAATACAGTTCAAGTCCAAGACCCAAGTAAGGTTGAGAAGAATTGACCAATACAAGGAATTAAGCAATTTAAGTCAAGTCATAGCCAACAAATCACGCATGTGGATTGCAGTCAAGAGTCATAAAGTTTTCAAAATAAGCACAAGGGGAAGTAGTCAATTCTAAAAACAAAACTCAACTAGGACGAGAATATCCAATAATCAAACTCTCTCTAAATTTAAACCTAAGAAAAAAGTACAATCTTTTTGGTCACATGTAAACTTCCACTCCTAACGAATGGTACAAACCATGCAACAGTCCTAAGAAAGATGTAAAACTTAGCTAGAAAAGCATTAAAACTAACTAAACGCAACAAGAAGAAGAAAAGTAAAAGAGGAGTTGCAATGATCTAACCAAACCAAATTCAATCTCTAACAAGAGTCCAATAAAGCACCAAATCCAAAATACATCTTGCTCGAAATTAAATCTGAAAAGGAAAGAAAATAAACCAAATTCCAAAGAAAGAGGTTAAAGTAAAACTAAACTAAATATATTTTTGTATTTTTTTCGTTTTTTTTTCCTGATTTTTTAGTGCTTTTTTCCAAAGCAATAAAACTAATTATATATATACAAGAGAAAGAAATCCTCCCCCCAAACCGAATTTTGTTCCGTCCTAGGACAAATAAGCATGAAGAACAAATAGAAGGAGGTGAAGCCAAGCTTTATAGACCAGGGCCCCAGTACCCAGGATAGTACTGATCATAGAAGGGCTGGTAGGGGTAGGAAGTAGGCTCGGTGCCGGGATCATAGGGGGAGGCCAGTTTGGAAGGTTAGGGAAGCCTTGGACCGTTCTAGCCTCAACATTGCTCACATGCTCCCTCCACTGGACTCTCTAAAGTATATCATCATCGGTGCGGAGTCCTCTAAGAGAATGGTCAACCCTATCGAACCGCTGCTGGTTGTAGAGGTGCATATGATCATGGCGGTTCATGAGGGGTGACATGTCAATAGTGGAGGAAGACTTGCCTGCATAGCTATGTCTAGGAGGCTTTGGTCGAGGTGGGGCTTGGTGGCGGTGAGGTTGAGCTTGGCCGTCTGCCTGCTGAATCAGGTTAACCATCTGAACTACTCTCTTCTCGGAGTCCGCCCTCTCTATAAGGGGATATTGTTAGGTGGAATCCTCCAATGGGTTCCATCCATCCAGGTGCTCCTGATAAGTAAGGTTGACATAGGCATTAGGCCAGTAGCACCATGAAATCTCCCGAACACACCAGACAAACCTCTCTCGATGCCGTCTCTGATAGTGTCTCAGAAAGTTAGCAACTTTAAGGGTAGTGATATCAAGGTAGGGATTCTCCTCAATTGGATGCAGCTGGTGAATGTCCTCTACATGGCCTAAAGAGTAGGCAAGCCATGTAATCATGCATCCAATATAATTGGTGCCGGTGTTTGTTATACCCTTAGCAATCTCAGCAAACTGGCGTGCCAAAAAGAACCCAAAGTTATAGTGCAGAGGTTGCATGGCATATCCCTCTGTGACCATCCATAGAAGTCTAATCTAAACTGGGTACACCTGCCCGAGCTCTCCTCTGGAAAATAGGCAGTACACCACATATTGAAGAAAGTATTGGAAGGCCGGGTGCTGAACCTCCGATGCCTTGACCGTGGTAGAAGTGAAGGGGGCACTGTCGTCTGTAATTTGCTCCCATCATGCACCTTCAAAGAAAGGTCCCTATTCATGCTCTGCTGTTGACCATACCGCATTTCTAGTGTTCCACAAGAATCTCTCATTCAACTAATCAGCATCCATCTCATAATACTGCCCGAAGATGGTGAAATTGATATGGCCCTTTCTTAAAGCTGAGGGTCACGTGTGTGACATGGAAGTGGTGACTGGACAGGAACTCAAGGGTGAGCTCTCGATAGGTGTGTGGAACCTGTTGGGTTCTGCCATCAAGACCTAATCCAATACGATAAGCCATCCTCATTACTTGGTCAATGATTCCCAATTTATCACAAGTCTACTTGTGAAAGAATCAGGTGGACCTAATAGTGTGTTTGGAGAGCTTTTCATTTTTCCTCTTCCTCTCTTGTCTATTAGGTGGTGGTGCTCTAGAGGATGCAGGTTGCTTCTCTTTGGAGGTTGAAGATGATGCCCCTGTTTTCTGAGATTTCTTGAGGACCCCGCCAAGTAGCTTTCCTATGCACTTCATCTTTATCCTACAAAACATAAGCATGAAAAACCAAGGATTATGATTCCGTTCAAGCAATTTAGAGCATCAAAACTATAAGCATGGCAAGATTATGGTGTAGAAAAATTATATAATGCATGTAACTAAAGTTTCATGGTCAACAAAGCAAGTAAGAAGCATTGTAGTCATAAAAAAGGTAAATTACAAACAAAGTTGAGCGGAAATTTCGGCATGACCCGTTTGTAAAATCCAATAACCCATTGAGAACTACAAATTCTCATGAAAAACATAACCATGAACATATTCGTCAAACCAATTCCAACTACTAACATTATAATAACTCTATGCAACATGAACATCATCATCCTGAAGCTTCAAAAATCTAATCAAAATTCCAAAAGCAACCTCAAAATTCAACTCCAATCAAAATGTAGCACTAGTTCGTAACTAAACACAATTCCAATCAACAATTTGACACCAAAATTAGCTATCCAACATTAATAGCAACATCGATTAGAAATTTATAAGCACTTGAAACAAACATGAAGCTACTAAAATTCATTGAAGAAATTAGGACAAAACTAAGCATAGAATTCAATTCATGGCATCATTAACGTTATTCTAAACCATTTAAGCATGAAATTAAACTAATTGAAACACTTCCAAGCACTAACAATCATAAAAAATTCCAACAATTCCTTACTAAACAATATAGCACAAAACTTCCAATTACTTAAAATTAACAATTCTAAACATGATATAGAAGCATAAAAATAACAATTAAGCATTCATAAGAAACAATAATCAAGTTTAAAATCAAAAATTAAATTCGTAATATAATTACCCAAAAATTAAAAATTCATGAAAACTTCATAAAACTTAGTAAAACAAGGGTAAAAAGGAAGGTATACCTCACTAGATATCAATGGAGCAAGAACTTGCAAGAAAATTGAAGAAGAAAACTCAAAATCAAGCACAGAAATTGCGAAAATTCGGACCCTATTGGTTGGATTTTGGTTAATTTTTGCAATTTTTAACTCCAATAGATTGTTTAGGGGAGTGAGAGGAGTGTTGTGTCAAAATTTGGAGTTGTGAGGAGTGAGTTATGGAGGGATTTAGTTGGATGTTTTGGGGTTTTAATCGTGGTGAGAGGTTGAATATAAATTGAGAAGAGAGATCGAGATTAAAAAGAGATTTAAAAATAAATTAGAAAGATGAAACAACAACAACAACAACAACAACAACAGTAACAGTAACAGTAAAGTAGTAATAATAATAATAATAATGATGATGATGATGATGATGATGATGATAATGATAATAATAATAATAGTGATAAGGGGGGGGAGGGGGGGGGACAAAAAATTTACGGGCAATTAAAAAACGACCCCACACGAAGGAAAAAGGAGAAGAAAAACTGACGGGGCGTGAGGGTGGCTTGTTGCACCCGCAGGGAACAAAGGTTGCTTATTCGTTGTGCCCGCAGGATGCGTCTGCAGAAAAATGCAAAAGGCCTGGTCTATTCTACAGGCGCATAGAAGAATGCAATTTTGAGCGATGCGCCCGCATAAGCCTCCGAAATGCTTATTTTCCTGATTTCGTCGTTTTCTTCCTAATTCCTTATATTATATTAAAAATTATTATTGTTAATGAAAATTAAGCATGATTAATCTCTTAATCTCTCCTTAATTACCCCAAATAAGCATGGTAAAACTTAAACCCTTAGCTAGGCTTCATATATAAACTAAAAATTAAACTAAGCTAAACTAAAACACACAAACAAATAGAAAATACACAAAAACAACTAAAAGCATGCAAAACGAGATAGAAATGGATAGAAAGCTAGGGTGCCTCCCGATAAGCGCTCTTTTAAGGTCTCTGGCTTGACCATGGCTACATTAGTGATCAAGGTGCTTCGAGATCATCGAGTTGGATGACTTCCACCAAACCGATGAAGTCTCCTTCATAATATGGCTTCAATCTTTGACCATTGATCATGAATACTTCACCTTTCTCGCTCTGAACTTCAACATAACCAAATTTACTCACATTTATCACCGTGAAAGGACCACTCCATCTAGATTTCAGCTTTCCAGGGAACAATCGGAGCCTTGGGTTAAATAATAAAAATTTATCGCTAACTTGGAATTCTCTTTTCATGATTCGTTTATCGTGCCATCTTTTCGTTTTCTCCTTATAAATTTTGGCACTATCATAGGCTCCTAACCAAAATCCATCCAATTCATTTAATTAAAGCAACCGTTTTTCTACAGCAAGCTTTGCATCCATGTTTAGCTCCTTAATTGCCTAATAAGCTTTATACTTGAGTCCAACTGGGAGATGGCACACTTTTCCATAAATCAATCGATATGGAGAAGTACCAATTGGAGTCTTGAAAGTCGTTCTATATGCCCATAAAGTGTCATGAAGCTTACTATTCCGATCCATCCTCGATTTTGCAACCGTCTTCTCTAAGATGGACTTGATTTCTCGATTTGAAACTTCCACTTGACCACTGGTTTGTGGATGATATGCCAACCCTATTATGTGGTAAACACCATACTTTTCTAGCAGCTTGTCTAACATGTTTGCATGGAAATGCGTTCCCCCATCATTGATGATAGCTCTAGGGACTCCAAACCGAGGAAAGATAACCTGCTTAAACAACCTCAAAACGGTGTTAAAATCACAATGGAGGGTAGCAATCGTTTCCACCCACTTGGAAACATCATCCACAGAACTAAAATATAACAATTACTGAACAGGCTATCGCACACCTATCAAAAGTAAACCAAACGACACTAACTAATGTAGCTAGGGTAGTAAGGATCGAATCCTCAGGGAAGCAGTTAAACTCTATTAGTTCTAAAAAGCTTAAACTGTGTAAAGAGCCTTGGTCGAGAAGTATTGACTAGCTAACTGACTATTGACTAATTACTAACTAATTACTGGAAATGACGAAG
>PYUH01000015.1:147212-268861 GCA_016808085.1 Suaeda aralocaspica | reverse complement strand
CTTTTCTTCTTATTTCTTCATAAATTCTTTAAGGCTTGTTTTACACTTCTTGACACGCATTTCCATGCACCTTCATTCTTATCCCGTCTAAGCTTTCCGGCTTCGTTCTGAGCCTCGGTTTTCGTGCCTGAAATTACAAAACATACCAAAACCGAGCATAACAACCGTGGATGATAAAAATCAACTAAAATGCTCTAAAATTGCCGGAAATTAATCAAACTTGACGAGACACTTCAAATTAGCTAAAGAACATCGAATGAGCTAAAATAAAGCCAGATTAACAACTTCTAGGCATAAAATTGACTCGAAGCAAGGGGAAAAACACTATAAAAAACCACACATATCAATTACCATCAAAAGAAGGAAAAGGACCCATTTAATCAATATCCTAAACATCGAAAATTTCAACTTCTAAAATACCGGTTTGAGGTATTTCAGCCTTTTTTGAGATATTACCAGTTCTTTGGCACGAATCACAAGAAATAACGAAATCTCGAGCATCCTTAAGTATTGTTGGCCAATAAAAATCTGAGTGTAATACTTTAAACATCGTTTTAGTGGGCCCAACATGTCCTCCATAAAGGGATGAGTGGCAATGATGTGGAATTCCATAGACTTCCCAACTAGGTACACACCTGTGATATAAACCATCTGCACACACCCGAAATAAGTGAGGGTCATCACAAAAATAACACCTAACATCATGTAAAAACCTTTTTTGCTGCTAATAAGTAAGGTCTGTAGGTAAGACTCATCTAACAACATAATTAGCATAATCGGAAAACCATTGAGTATTAGAAAGCACAGCTAAAAGATGATCATCAGGAAAAGAATCATCAATGGGGGTTGAGATCTCCCCATTTTCATATCGATTTCTAGATAAATGATCGGCTACTACGTTCTCTGCTCCTTTCTTATCATGTATTTCTATGTCAAACTCTTGAAGGAGTAAAATCCACCTTATAAGTCTCAGTTTTACTTCTTTCTTTCCAAGTAAGTAGTTTAGAGCTGCATGGTCAGTATAAATAATAACTTTCGAACCTATGAGATAAGAACGAAATTTATCCAAAGCAAATACTATAACAAGCAATTCCTTTTCAGTTGTTGCATAATTAATCTGAGTTAGATCTAAAGTCCTACTGGCATAATAAATAGCATGCAAAATCTTATCTTTTCTTTGACCTAGCACTGCACCTACTACAAAATCACTAGCTGTGGAACTGGGGCTTCAGGGGCCACGTTCCCTTTTTACGGACATCGAATATCGTTTAGTTTGATTTCATAGTGTGAGTATGCTTGGCTTAGGGAGTGAGTGTAGAAGCTCAAAACCCAAGTAGAGAAGTCACCACCATCCTCCTTTCGGGAGCTGTCAGAACCCTATTAGGTCATAGTCCAAGGGCAAAAATTACAGCCAAGGATAAGAACGTCTCATATCTCTAAACTCGGGGACGAGGATAAGGACAACAGTAGGTCATAGTGTCCCCCCGCGTATAGCGGCCTCTACTTGTTCCCATGTGTAATTTCACAATCATAATATCGAATTTTAACATATATGATTCTGGTTTAGACCTACAAACACGTGGAAATAAGGCAGGAGGGTTTTTTTATTAATGCACACATAACTTCCGGTTTAAACATGCTTGGGTGTTCGCTTTAGGATTTATTGATTTTAATCTTTATTTAGTCAAGACATGCTTTTAGGTCTTTTAAGCTAAACATGATTTCTATGTGGTTAAAAGCATTAAACATTTAGCATGAAGATCACGTAAAGCCTTAAGCAAATGTTTCTACTTAAGATTAATTTTAATTTAAGGTTGAATCATCAATTAGTCAATGTTACATGAATTTAATTTTAAGATATTTTGATTATCTAATAAAGCATTAATATCATATAATCATACATACTAACTACTTTGAAGAACATAATATGATGATTTCGATATTGTTGGCCTCATCCGAAGTACCTTTCGTGCAATTCGTCGACGATCCCGTAGAACCGAGCGCTTGAAGATCCTTAATTAAGTATTCCAAATTAGGGCATCAAAACCGAGAGAATTTTTAGAGAGAGAAAGTGACGAAGTAGAGAGAGTGTGTGTGAGTGAATGAGAAGAAGAAGATATGTATGTCTTGAATAAAAGTCGGAGGAGGGGATATTTATAGGGTTGGAAGTGACATAAGCGAGCGCTTGGGCACCGGAGGAGCATCACAACACACATGACTGAGCGCCAGGGCTCCCCACCTGCACCTAGGTGCTCAAGGTGGGCGTCAGGACGCTTAGTGAGTGCTAGGGCGCAGCCCCCTTGGGCGTCTTCACTAGTAGAAAAATTGTCAAAGGTAACCCTTATAGGTAACGGGCCGAGTAATTGGACAAAACCTATATTTTATATCTAACGGGCCAAGTTAAAACCGTAACCTAAAGTCCCTTTTTTCACACTTTAGATTACGGGTTTAGTTTCGCCCGTAACCTAAAATGTTTTAGGTTACGGGCTGTCAATTGCCCGTTACGTAAACTTCAACTTGTTTGGCGGTTTTTTTTAAAGTAACGGGCCTTTAACTGCCCGTTATCTAAAGTACTATTAAACTTTGGTAGTTAAGTTTTATAAGTTACGATCTATATATGCCCGTTACTTATTATTTATTAAAGGTTGCTAACCACAGTAACCGTTAGCTATTCTTTGGATATCTTTGCATGCATTTTTTACCACTCAATACTTTTCATTCAGTTCTTTCTCTCTCTCAAACAGAAAAAAAAAATCGAAAAATACGTTTCATTCACTTCTGGGACGGTGGGACCTTCCTTTCTTCTCTCCTTCTTCTCTCTTTCTTCTTCTCTCTTTCTTCTTCTCTTCTTCTTCTGGAACCTTGAATATCTCAACCACCGCCAATCTTTCATTCATCTTTCAGCCACCGCCAACCGAGCCACGACAGGAACGGCCCACGCCCCACGAGCCCACGACAGCCACGACCGCTAACCGCTGCACCAGTGCACTGCCCTCCTCCAGTCCTCCTTCTTGTCTCCCTCCGCCGTGACCGCCGACCTCCAGTGAGTGAGTGAGTTTGCTAATTGCTACTTTGCTTACTTAATTGCTTTTGAGATTTAATTTTAATTTCATTATTAATAAGCTAATTACTTGTTTTTATAATTATATTGCATTATTAATTTGTTATTTGTTAGTTTGTTCTATGTTAGTATGTTAATTGTTTGTTGTTATCCCTAAAAATCTAAAATCTATTAATCTAAAACCTATTAATTTAATTGTTTGTTTATACAATTGTTATATGTTTGTTTAATTGTTCATATAATTATGTGATTTAATTATTGTTGTGTTGTTGGAAATGTCGAGTATTTATTTTCAATTGCCACAATGCTTAATTTCTTCATTTCCTATCTACAATTTTAGCGAAGAATTAGGTTAAACTCAAAGCGTCGTTTTGTCTTCAAATTACTGCGTTTTGTAGCTTCTACAATCGCTAATTTTTGTTGAAAATACCCGAAAAATACTCTCATATACACCCTCAAAATTCTTCAAACTCGAAAAATAGAATAGCTTAATTTTACTGGAAGAATAGCTTAATATATGTGAAAATGCTTTGGAGTAGTGGATCTTTGATAATTGAGGCGGGCAACATATCTGTTGATCACAAAATTTTGGTCAGTTGCTATTGTTTTTGTTTATTGGCAACATATCTTTATTACTTGTTGAATGTCTAAGTATTGAATGTCGGCTACTTGTTGATGACTGTGATATTCTTTTCATATTTACTTGTATGCTGCGGAATTTCGATTCTCGTTGAAGTTTTATTTAAATGACAGCAAATTTGACTGCGGTAACACAAAACTGAAGTGTTGATTTGTGTGTAATTGCATATATAGAAACAAGTGAATAGCTTCTTACTAGGTATGTTAGCGTGCAAAGTTTGAAGGTATGCAACGGTACACCTGGTTAGAGAAACATCTGTTTGAAGATATCTTCAGCCTGTGCTTTAGTACAAGGGATCACTAAGCATTATTATTATTAGCCTCTGCGGTGTTCTGGAAATCAGAAATTAAATAATATTGCCGTTTATATGTGCTGCTTGTTGTCTTGTTTTTGTTTTGTCTTAGTAAACCGATAAATTTTTAATTTTCTAAATCAAAGCTTGATTGTGTCGCCTTTTATCTTTACTACTTTGACTTCCTCCTTGCTTTGTCAGAATTTCCCCTCTACCCTCTGTTGTTATAAGCTAGAGTCACTCACTAACATTTCTGATATGGTCATACTCTGGCATACAGACTATAATATAGCAGATGCTATTTTAGAACCAACTGGACCTAAATTTAAGAAGTTTGATCAAGTACATCGATTCTGTTGATGTCATGTTGATAATTTCAATACTCATCCTTAAGATGTTTGGTTCTCATGCAATATATTAACCTTTTGATTGGCACCATCGCACCTGTAACAAAATATTGTGTTTGGGTAAAGCATCAAATTGTATCACACACTCACACACGCACAAAGACCTATGTTTTTCTTGTATCACATTGCCAACTTATATAGATGCTTTTTTTTTTGTGTGTGTATTACAGGTACTTGGACCTCCTTGCAAAGTCTCCTGTTTTGACTAAAGCTGTGACTTCTGCATTGTTAACGCTGGTTGGAGACTTGATCTGTCAGGTATGGCTTCTCAATTCTCTGCTGCCACTGTCACTGGAAAATGGAAACATCTGCTTAATTTCATGCAGTTCACTGCTTATTTTGGTATTGTGTGCTTTGCCCTTGTTTCAAGTACCTAAATGAATTGGACAGTCTGTTGAACTATGACTCTGAGTCTGAGAAGTGAGAATAGCTTTGTGATGATTTTTGTGCAAGTTTCTGTTCTCTCTAAATCATTTTGGTGGCTAACTTCATGTGTTGATAGTTTTGGTTATTTTCATTTTTTTGGATATTGCTATATTGAGTAACTGAATGCCTGAATAGGAATGCTAGGCCACAATACCAAAATGATGTCATAATATTTTCATAGGAATAAATAGGAATTGACTATATGCTTATAAACCTATGGCATTCGTATAAATAGGAATAAATGAATTACTTATAGCAGCTTCCTCTTATAAACTTGCCTCCTCCATTGTACTTTGGAGCTCACTTGTCTGAATATGCTTTCAACAATAACATATACTATGTAAATTGAATGATTGGGGTTGAAAATTTTATAACCGTGAAGTTTATTGGGTCATAAACTTACCTTATCTTGTTTGATAGTGCTATTTGAAACCTATGACACCATTACATATTCCTACACCTACATTTGTACGAGTGTGGAGACACTAATTCAAAGCTTCATAGACTTGAAGATTAAAATGTTGATATTCAATTATGATAAATTTCACTAGGAAATCAGTTTGTTTAAAGTTTAAATCTATAAGATAACTTGGAAATATGCCAACGCTATTCTGTAAAGCTGTTAGACTGCGTATGGATCAAATGATCTGTGAAAATGGATGCGGTTCCAAATGGTCAAGTCAGAGTTGTATGAGTTGTGATAATTGATCTGTGAAATTAATTCATGAGTTACAAGCATAAAGATTTGATAAAATGCTTATATCATCACAACTCAGAGTAGTTTGAGTTGTGATAATTGATCCGTGAGATCAACTCATGGGCTACAAGCATAAAGACTTGATCAAATGCCTATATCATCTTTTTCTTAGTCACCAATGCTTTCTTGTATGCTGCATTGTACATGTCCTTATTTTGCTTAAGCTCTAGCCATAATCACCTCGTTTCATTCTCCAAATTATCCTGCCAAATTCCATGAAATTTTCATTTTTACAGCTGCTATCGACAGGCCCTCTTCTTTTTGACTGATTTTCTGTTCTGTCTAATGCTTTCTTGTATGCTGCATGCATTGTACATGTCCTTAGTTTGCTTAAGCTCTAGCCATAATCACCCCGTTTCATTCTCCAAATTATCCTGCCAAATTCCATGAAATTTTCATTTTTACAGCTGCTATCGACAGGCCCTCTTCTTTTTGACCGATTTTCTGTTCTGTCTAATGCTTTCTTGTATGCTGCATTGTACATGTCCTTAGTTTGCTTAAGGTCTAGCCATAATCACCTCGTTTCATTCTCCAAATTATTCTGCCAATTTTCATGAAATTTTCATATTTACAGCTGCTATCGACAGGCCCTCTTCCTTTTGTCTTATTTTCTGTTCGGTCTAATTCACTTCAGACTAAAAAACAAGACCTTTTCATACGTGATGCATGTGTCTTTTAGTGTTCAAGCTCATTTGATGGAAAAACTTCTTGAGCAGCCGTTAGGGGCTATCGTCATCTCTTTGATGATAGTAAGCCCCGCTTTTTTCTCTATTTTAATTTTTTGTTTTTTAGTTATGAATAATCCTCCTTGCTCTTTCTTTAGGAGAGATTTCTTCCGAATTTCTTGGTTTGTTCTCCCCTTTGTGAGATTTTGGAGTTTGTTTTTCTCCTCTTCCCTTATTTAAGTAGAATTTATTTTTAGGGTTTTGTTTGAAAGATTAGAATCATAGGTTGTTTGTCGTACAATTTTGCACTTGGCATTTAAATTGAGAGTGCGATCTACATAGTCAAGTAGAGATTTTCCTTCACAAAACTAAGTCAGGAAGACAAACTCCCTCATAAATGGCTCCCTCATAAACAGCTGTATGATTCAGCGAACGTTTGGAGACTGCTCTTAAACTTCACATCTGGTGTCTCATAATCGTAGTTTCTTTACAGAAGAATTTTACTTAGTTGTTTTAGATTGTATTTTAATTTTCTATAATGCTTATTGTAAATGCGGTATGACTTTCAATTACTGATAATTTTTTATCCTCCAAAGAAAAAAAGCTCATTTGATGGAACTTTGTTACGAGAGTCTCATTTTACTTCCAAGGTTGATGGAATTTCTCAAACATAAGAGGTATACATTGAGATGACAAACATTGTCATCAGATTCTCTACGCAATAGCTTTCTTGATATTTACGACCATTTACTTCCATCTGTCAGACTTTGTTTTCTAGGTGCATAATCTGTTAAATATTGTTTTGTTCCTTTTGTTTGGGTAGTGAGTTAGCTAGTGGGAAAGGCGAGAGATTAGGATTGAGTCCTTGAAAAATTGAGCTTACCTGACTTAAATCTCTCTCAAGTAAATTGATACGTTGCATTGAGATGTAATAATTAATTAACTGCTTTATATTGTTCTCCTTTTCCTTTCTGTTGCTAGAGATAGCATTTTGGGAAGCCAACTTTATTCCGAGTCATGTTTCTTCATGTCTTGAACTATACCTTATGTTTTATTGTTGAATATAATGCTTTAACATTGTTGGAATTTCAGGACAGTTGATTGATACATTCTGCATACTTAACAGCAGCCAATTTTAATGATGCCTAAATTGAAGTCTTCGGAGAAATGCAGTGTCACAGAAGAATATTTTGATTCTAAAGAAAAAAAACCTTCTACCAGTTCAAAGAAGGTTGACGAGATTGATGACATCTTTGAAAGTCGAAAGAGGAAAAAACAGGAGCAAGATAAGGCTGAAAGAACTCGTGACAAAAATGAAAGATTGAGGAAGAAAAAGAAGAAGACTAACCTTAAAAAGGGTGAAGTTTTAAATTCTGACTCCATTCCTAGAAGACGAACAAATGATGGGCTTGCTGTTTACACAGCAGAAGAGCTTAGAATTAACAATGAAGATGCTGGTAGTACAGCACTTTGCCCTTTCGATTGTTCTTGTTGCTTTTAGTGTACTTTGGAAACTTGATTGTTGATCGTTCTGTTCTTAGTAAACATTTGAAAGATTTCAATGTGATTCAATTTTGTATTTTGCATGTCGATAATATGTTATGCATCAACAACCGTACAAGCAAGTATGAGGTAAGGCTTTGGCTTTTTGGTATGTTACTAGTCCTTGGCTATTGTGAGTTATTGTTGAATATCTTTTGTCGAAGTTGTTCAATTGCTGATGTCTCAGCGTTCTTAAATCATGGAGCTTTTGGAAAATTTTGAGGAAAATTTGATGGCAATAATCTCAACTATGGTGGATTGTTTTTAATAATCTTAAGAATGAGTTATAAGAATAATCCTTTTATTTATAGGTTATACATTTTTCTTTTCATGAGATATCCTCTAATTTTTGCAAAATGCATGAGGCTTCCTTATTGTTTTTAAAAATGCACCATACGCTATTAAATCATTAAATAAATACACGAGTTATCCTTATTTTGCTAAATTTTTTTTACTACTTTCGTTAATGTTTATGTGCAACTCTTGGAGTTGCACATATTCCTAGGCAATTTTTGGTAATGATGTTTAACAAAAAATAAGGGTAGGTATTAGTGGGTTGAGCAGAGAGAAAAAAATAAGATTAAGTGTAGTAATTTTGGGCCCACCATAGAAAAAGGAGGCAAATTGTTTGGGGTGGGCTGAATTTTCCACCAAAATATCACATTTTCTTTTTTATAATTTAATTTTCCCTCTATTGCTAAGGGAATTTGAAATCATAATTATTTCAATTGTATCTTGCAAGCTAATCTTCCTTATAAATACATACACATGCAAGCAAATTAAAGTTACCGCTCTATCGAAAAACAAAAATATTCATACAACATCATGTTCACTGAGTTCCTTCAATGGCAACATAAAATCATCCAAAAATATTCATACACCATCCTCGCCATCTTCTAGTTCTCCTCAAGCAGTACTCGATCATCTACTTCAATCAACTCCAAAAAGTGGCAGTCCCTACTGTGCTACCACATCCACATCCACCAAGCTGCAACCTGCACATCATATTCATAACAACATCCAGAACAACAATATAGAAACTGTAAGAGAAATGGAAGATTATCCAGATGATGGGTAGTTCTCCATAGTTCAAATTCTTCTTGAAGAAGAACAACAACACCAGATTAACAGGGAACACATAGGTGAGATTATTAGAAAGTCCAAGCCACAGTTAACATTAGAAAAACGAAGGAAAATAGTTGACAACATATTAGCAATGGAAAGAACCTTCCATATGGGACTCAAGCACAGCTTGCAAGGGAAGTGGGGGTTCACAAGTGTACTATAAGTAGAATTTACAGATATGTAAAGGCTCAAAGACAAAAGAAGAGTTGATTGATGTCAGACCCAAAAAGAAAGGTAAAGTTGGTAGGAAACCAAAGGCCATCATAGATGAAGTGTTGCAGTCAATAACATTGCAATACAGAACTACTTTAAGGTCATTTGCTAAATAACTGAATGTGACTCAAGTATATGTGCATAAGCTGAAGAAAAGGGGAAGAGTAAGAAGTCACACACGCACAAACCATCCCAAGTTAATCCCCGATCACAAAATTGCAAGACTGAAGTGGGTGTTGTCCCACATAATTCCTAGAACACCTACTCAGAAAGCAACCTTTGATGATATGCATCTTACCCTACACACATATGACAAATAGTTCTATTTGAACCCTGAAACCAGAAGGTTCTACTTACTGCCAAAAGAAGATGATCCATATAGATGTGAAGTGTCAAAGAGGTATAAGATAAAGGCTATGTTCATGGCAATCACAGGGAGAACATTGTATGATGAAAATTGGACTATGATTCACAATGGGAAATATGGCATTTGGCCTTTCATTTTTCACAAACAAGCTTCAAAAAACAGTAAAAACGGGGCTGCAGGAACTTGGGAAATCAAGTCACATCAAAATGTAACGAGAGATGTAGTAAGAGATATGCTCATCAACAACATCATCCCTTGTGTCAAGGAAAAGTGGCCACAACATGCACTAGGGAAGGAGGTGTGTATTCAGTGGGACAATGCTAGGCCACATCAAATACCATGTGATGATAAATGGATGCAAGCAACTAAAGGTGATGGATGGAATATTAACATGATTTTCCAACCAGCCCAATCCTCTGATCTAAATGTATTAGATCTTGGGTTGTTCAACTCAATTCAGTCAATACAATACCAACATTTTCCAAGAACAATTGAGGAACTCATAGATCATGTCAACCATGCATACAACACATTTGACCCAAAGGTGAACAAGTACACATGGCTTACATTGCAATCATGTATGATTGACATGGCTTACCTAGGTGAATATGGTAATGTATGTTGAGCTAAGGCAGTCATGTTTGTTGAAAGTATGTGTTTGAAATTGAAAAGATTTTGAAAAGAAACAATCCATCAGATAGGTTATGCATGCTCATTATTACCTATTACCAAACTGATACACCTCAACTGTAATGTTACACACAAAACAGGAGCATCAGTGTTGGAAGGTTAGTATCACATGAGTCCCTTCATCATTTGGGATGCCAAAATATATGTCAATGTTAATTGAGACTCATAACGCAAACAAAACCCATAAGACATAGTGTCACAATTATTCTGCATAATTGTTAGGCAAGTGACAAACACTTCAACTGGTAAGCAGTTAATGACAGTGACAATGAAAGGCCAATTTAGTGAAAGGGTAGACATCATCCGTCAATCAACAACCAACAACAACATGATCTGATAAACCAAAGAACAACAACCAACAACAATAGGGACTGAAACACAACACAACAACAATAACAACTGACAAACAAAGGTTACAGAGCAGAGACAAGTTCCATACAAATCAATTCACAGCAGGGACTCATATGCACCAACAACAACAAGATCACAGAGCAGAGACAAGTTCCATAAAAATCAATTCAAAGTAGGGACTCATTTATTGCATAATAACTTACGAAAATTAGGAACACAACTTTAACTTAAGAAAGATCTGAACATATTCGACAAACAACATAAACAAATACAGTAACAACAATAGCTACAAGCACCAATGTAACATTAAATTAGAAACAAAACAGAGAAGTGTAAGGAACTGTACAGACCAAACTCAGTTGGTTAACTTGTCTGTGCCAGAGTCATGGGTGGTAGGCAAGGCCAACACAGGGGACTCTCACAGTAGAGGTTTGCATCCTTTATAGCAAGTGGAGGTTCATCTAGTGGCTCAACAGAGAGAGCCATGTCATTTTTGGATTCGCCACTTTGAGGGGTTTGCTCATCAAGGTCACAAATTTTAACAGCAGCTCTCCCCTTCCTCTTCGTCGATCTCCTTACACGAAGGAGATTCCCTGAAGGGTTTAAAACCCTAGCAACCCCCTTTCTCTTTGAATCTAAGGAAAAAGGTTTCTTCCCTTTCCGATTGACTTCCACAACACCCACAGCTTCACCAAGTGCTTTCAAAAGATTGTGATTGAGGTGTTTAGCGGCTTCGCCGAAATGGTAGGCAGATTTCGGAAACCTAGCCCCTTTTTCAATGCCTTCAATCATTAGAAATAGGTATTGGATTTCGTTTTCGCTTTCAGTTTCGAATAAAGCCTTCTTTAAAGGCGTTGGATCTCCAATTTTCAAAAATTTTTGGAGTGGAATTCGCAAGAGGGGACTGCTTTAGGGTTGCAGAGAGGAAGAAGAAAAGGTGAGAGAGAAGCAAAAGGACAAACAGATGGTTGAGAGAAGAGGTTTGATGAGTAAGATGAAAGGACTCATCTTTATGATTTTCCCAGAAATCAGAAATGAAATTGATGAGGAGTAGTTGGGAGATGAAGCAATAAATTGGTGGGAGTAATTATCAGCAAAAGCAAATTGATTAATCTTCCTTAATGATTAAATTAGTAAAGTTAATTTGTTACTTAAAAAATAAATCAAGGGCATAATCGTCATTTCACACAAATAAATTTACTAATTAAGAGGAAAAAAAATAGTGTTTCAAGTATTTGGAAAAATCCTGAAATAGAAAATGTTGCAACTAAACGTTAATGGAGGTAGTAATTACTATAACACCCTGGAATTTCCTAACTTCCTACTTTATATTTTCCCGGAAAACATACTATAAATATCAAAGAATTATAATTATTAAAACCCCTAATAACGGAAAAACCAAGTATTACCGCCACCGTGATAACGGTTAAAACATTTATCAAAGTACTATAGCGGAAGTCTTAAAACCAAAAACCAATTTAAAACTAAGCTTCAAAATAAGTCTCAAAACCATATTCAAATCAACATCAAAAACAAAAACAAACTTAAAACTTCAGTACACTTCGGAACCATTTTAATGGCCCTTAAAAACCAAAACTAAAATCTTTAGAAATAAAACAACATCCAAATAAACGTTAGTACTTCATAAGCAATAAAAATAAAGCTACAAAACATAGTAACCGCTCTCACACCAGCCCAGCATGAAATGACATATGCCCACTTGTACTTGTAGCTTTTCTTATTCTAGACAATTACTCACCAACAAGTGGGTCATTGTAGGGCCAACTCCAAGACAAAGCCATACACACAAAACAAACAGTTAGCAAAACTAAGTACATAACTACTAAAGACTATGCAACAGAACAACATAAATTAAAACATACACACAACTTACCTTTGACAACCTTTCACCTGTGCATAGACTTAACAAATTAATTATTATATTTAAACTTTTGAATTCTGCATCGAACGGGTTTCCTTTCCTAAAAAATCACCCTATTGGGCACCAACTTGGGAGAAACTCCAAGAAGGTATTACTATGTCACATAAAGTGACGGAATTCCAGCGCATTAAAAATATAAAAGAGTACAACGTCTTGTACTCCAATTAGAAGTCATAGATCACTGTTCCTTACAAATCCCCCCATTGTTCATACTTAAGGTATATACGTTCTAAGAGTTTTGATGCGAATCCTCTTACACTTTATGTGATTAACCAGTTTAACAATGTTATGACTCACATACAACATCACATAAAAGTATGCATCAAGTCAAGCAAGCCATATTAATTATTTTCAATTTAAGGTGAATCAAAAATTAATCTCATGTGTGTCTTTTACTTAATCTGAACTTCCTTTACCACACATTAACTGTGAGTGGCTATATATTTACTTTCTCCTTGACCACACATTAAACTGTTAGTGCGTGGCAACATGTATAAAATTTTTGCTCATAACCCCTTTTAATCATGGGAATAAAAATTCACAACTACCTTTCTTGTTGATTAAGTAACTAAACAACTTTAATAATAACTTCCTTCTTTATTAATAAATTATTTGCCAAATTAAACTGATCATAACATTCCAATTCAATCTTATAATATTAATATTGCTATTTAACATGGAATGTCAACATAATATGAAATCATGCTTCTAATAAAGCTTGTCATGCACATCACTTCATGATTCAAACAGGCATAACAATATTTCATAACATAGAGGAATCATCCAAGCATGAATTCTAGTTCTTATGTTTGTCTTTAGTACTTACGTACCTTGTGAAATAGTAGTGCTCCGCCACAACTTCTAAAAGTTGACTAATTCAAAGTCTCCTACATAAATAAAACCGAAACTAAATTAAAACCTTGTTGATTAATTCTACAACAACTCTAAACTAACTTCTATATTGGAAACTTGTCCAAAACATTTCTTATATGGTCTCTATTCAATTTCATACTACACTTAGTTTTCGGAACTTATTTATACTTTATAAAACCTCAACATAAATTTTATGTCACTTTAGAAAAGTGGACAGCAATTTAAAATTACCAAACTCCTTCAAAAACTTCAAAAACAACACCAATCTATTATATAATGTATTACTTACTTTATATGATCAATTCGTGCTAATTTCATACTTTAAAAGCCTAATTATTCACTTTATAAAATATGGACAGCATGTTAAACATGCTTAGAATCACTTTTAAACTTCATGAAACATACCAAAAATCATATGTAACGTCATAGAATTAATATGTGATCATACTAGCATAATATGAACACTTAAAAATTATTTTAACTTGTTTTTATAAAAATTTCAGATTTATTAATTAACATTAAAGTCATGAAAAACCCATAAAAACATCATAAATTTATGGCAAAACTCTTTTACAATCAACTAACATCATTATGAAACCAATTTATGCTTTAGAATAATTTTTCATAAGCCAAAACATGTTCATAATATTTATTAGATGGAATTTCATGACTACAAAATTTGGACAGCAATTTATTTTATATTTAAAGCCTTTAAAAATCAATCTAAATTTTATAAAATCATCATTAATTCACACAACAACAATTGACGATCATAATATTGAAGTTTAAATCATAAAATCTCATAAAAATCAAAACTTTCATACTTTATAAACCCTAATCTAAAATTTCATGAACAAAAAATTAATTCATGCTTTAAAACAAATCATAACTTCATAAAACATGATTGAAACTTATAAAATCATGATTAAACATAAATATGAACATGAATTTGCAAGATTGAATAAAAAAGAAAGAGAAGAATTTTTTTTTATTATTATTTTTATAAAGTTCGAAATATACCGAAAGGGGGAGGAGCGAGGTGGCCGGCGAGGGACGGCGGCGACGGCTCCGGCGAGGGCTCCGGCGCACGGACTTCAAGAAACAAACTTCTTTTTTTTCCGTGAAAACCGTGCAAAGAATTTTTTTTTGGGAAATTGCTCCTCTCTTTTTTTTTCTCTTTCTCTCTCTAGATTTTGGAATCCCAATGACAATTATGATGGATAAAATCTGAAAATTTGGGTTTTAAAGGGTATTTATAGGCCCCAAAGTAGGATTTGTAAAAGCCCATACTTATCCTAAAAAGTGGAAATTATCTTTAGGCCCTTGCCTTAAACTAAATTAGGAAACTCTTGAAAATTCTATTTTTAATAGCCATTCATAAGATTTTATAAAACATAAAATATTATTTATAAACACAAATAATTATTTTTAATTAAAGCTTATTTTGTATTATTATTTTTTTTTTCCATTTAATATTCTTATTGAACATAATTTTTCAATAAAATTATAAAAATTACACGTATAAAATACAAAAATACTATCTTAAAATACATGAAAATGTGGAGTATTACAATTACCATCAAATTATGAAATTAAATTTGATTAAGCGGATTAAATTAATTTTATCCCCAACCACTACTACTCCACCACCTTGACCAAGTCATTGCCACTATCCAGTCATCATCATCACCATCACTTTCACCTTCGTACAAACTTATTTTGGAGGTTATTGGCGGCGGTTTAATTAGGGTAGCGAACGAAAGAGAAGTGGCCAAAGGAATTGCATCATATTAACTTTAACATCATTCACTGAATCACAATCCTAATTTCCGTATAATGCCTCAGAATTGAAGAAAGAAATGAAAAGATGGTAAATTTAAGGGTATTATTATTATTTTTTTTAATGAATCTCATAACTATTTATTTGCTACTCCTACAAGTAGGCAATTCATAAAAATTCAAAAAAATTAACCCTTACCCACCAAAATATTATATTTCACAATTTTAAATTGATTAAAGGACCTAATAAATCATTTGGACTGATTAAAGAGCATGTGCGTGGTTATGATAATGTTGGGGCAACAATTGTTAGATTTTCAGAGTTATAGTTGAGTTGTGAGGTCCTATTTGCATGATGTTGATGATGATGTTATGTTCATCAAAAACTTTAAAGGCAAAATTAAGAATAATGATGGAGGTTTCTTCTTTGATCATTGTTTAGATGAGGACAATTGTCTAATTAAAGTATATTGGGCAAATGCATAGCAAAAAATATTTTTCGTATCTGCTCCTTTGCTTTTATTTGATACAACATAATGTACTAACAAAAATTCTATATTATTTGCACCGTTGATCACCATGGAAAATGTGTTACTTGTGGTAATAGTTTAATAGCTAATGAAGATATTGAATCTTTTGTATGATTGTTTGAATGTATGATAGTCATGAAAAATTGCCAACCTACTTGTTTGATAAACGACCTAGATCTTATCATGCAAGTAGCGATTGATGGTGCTTTTATCATGAACAAGAGCATAGACTGTGTATGTGGCATATTATGAAGAAGTTTCTTGAAATGTTGGGCTAAAATTGTATCAGGAAACTAACTTTTTCAAAAAAAAAAAATGAATGTTGTGGTATGGATACTAATTAAAGTTCAATATTACCACATTTCTTAAGAACAACTAGTGGTAAGGTGCACGTGTTGCGCATTGCTTGGGTTGGGTGTGGAGATACAGGCGTAGTGTGCTGTTGGGCGCTTCTAAATTTGATATATCAAGTAGCACTTGTAATGTATATGCTGAAAACCAAATCTTGATGAATGAATAGGAACATTGGTGTGGACCTGGGGCTTTGGGGGCCCACATGCCCTTTTTATGGACATGGAATGTCTTTTAGTTTGTTGCATAGTGTGAGTATGCTTGGCTTATGGAGTGAGTCTAGAAGCTCAAAACCTAAGTAGAAAAGTCGCCACCGTCCTCCTTTAGGGAGCTAACGGAACCCCATTAGGTCATAGCCCAAGGGCAAAAATGACAACCAAGGATAAGAAGGTCTCATATCTCTGGATTCAGGGACGAGGGTAAGGACAACAGTAGGTCACAGTGTCACCCCCTCCCCGCCGCATATAGTGGCCTCTACTTGTTCTCATGTGTAATTTCATAATCATAATATCGAATTATAGCATTCATATTTCCGGTTTAGACCTATAAACACGTATGGAAATAAAGCTAGGTGAGTTTTAGTTAATGCACACATAGTTTCCGATTTATCATGCATGTGTGATCGCTTTAGGATTAAGTTGATTTTAATCTTAGATTTAGTTGAAACATGCTTTTAGGTCTTTTTAGCTAAACATGAACTCTATATGATTTGAAAGCATTAAACATTTAGCACAGATCACATAAAACCTAAAGCAAGGTTTCTACTAAAGATTAATTTTAATTGAAGGTCGAATCATCAATTAATCAAGATTGCATGAATTTAATTATAAACATGTCGATTATCTAATAAAGCGTTAAAATCACATATTCATGCAAACTGACTTTTTTGAAGAACTCAAGATGATGATTTCGATGTTGTTGGCCTCATTTGAAGTACCTTTCGTGCAATTCATCGATGACCCTTTATAACCGAGAGCTTAAAGAACCTTAATTAAGTAGTAATTATAATACTCCCTCCGTCTTTATTTACTTGCTACATATACCATAAACAGAAATACCAAATTACTTGCTACATTACTATATTTAGAAAGTGGGTCCCATAAGATATTACCTAAATGCCCTCATTTTGCTGATTTAAAGGATTTTAATTCCCTACCTAACCCTAAATAGCCCCAACTAACCTCTCCCTCCCATTTTAATTACACCTCTTTCTCTCTCTTGTGCATTATTTCCTTTTCTTCTGTAAAACCCTACTTTTCTGCCTCTCTCTCTTCTTCTTCCTCCTTCTTGCTTAGATCTTGCTCTGTTTATTCACCATTTGCCCTTAAAAATTGCATTTTAATTATCTATTCATTTTTCTTAACATTTTGGTGTCAATTTTGTGTTGTTATCTCCACAAATTAATCTAAAAAACCCCAATTTCATTTTCGTTGGTATCGTTCATCTTCTTCATTGGTTTGTCTCTTCTTTTTTCTTTTTTCTTGCTTCATGGATCCTAATAATCCACCACCTGAAGAATCTTTTAGCCACTGGTATGTTGGCTACTCTTCGTATGTTCAAACACCAGTTCTAGAGAGTGAATTGTAAGATTTGTGGGAGAGATTGAGAAGGTATCACGAACCATCTCAACCTCCTTCCCCTGTTTTTGACGAAAAAGCAACTTTAGAAATCGAAACTGAAACTGTAACTCAACAACAAAGTAAATCATCACAACCCTCTTCTTCCTCTTGGTCAACCATAGCCCCAAACACTCCCAAAAATGATGATTTGGCTGATTATGGTTAAGATCTAGTGGTGGAAGACACGCCTGAACGTCCAGACTACCTTCCTTATGATTTGTCCACAGCAAGAAGATGTAACACACGCAGAAGCCTTAATCGTGTTGCTTTCTCAACAAATGATGCTCCATCATTGAAAAGTTATGATTCAGATGAAACTCAAGAGCCTGATAACTGGGCTCAATTTAAAAAGGAGAATCCTTGGTTCTTCCATGACAAAGTTGATCCTAATTCTCCCTATTATGTGCCATGATTTTTTTTTTGCATTTTTATTTTTAACCTTGCTCTGTTCTTATGTGTGGTGATTTTGGATGATATATGTGTGTTTGGTGATGATATAACTGTTGTTTATATATTGTTGTTGATGATCTTCATTAGATGACCCGTGTGCAGTGATGATATTGTTATGGTTGATATGTTGTATGATGATAACTTTTTATGATATAATGCCATATGAAATATGCAGTGATGATATTGTTGTTGTTCATGTATTGTTTCATGATAACTTTTGATGATATAAATGTTGATGATACAATGTGAAATGAATTCTGTTGTGTGCATAATTTTGTTGATGATATATTGATTGATGATATAATGTCAAATGAATCATAGTTACACTCCCTCAGTACTTTATTCATTACTTGCTACATTTGTGACAATGTCTGTTACTGCTTAAATGATCATTGGGACTGACTGTGGTATGGAAGTATGTTGTCAACCTCATTAACTTTAACCCTAATTAATGCAACTGATCATTCTATGAATAACTGGAAAAAAATGGAGTTTGGTTGCTGGAAATTTAGTTTTGGTTACTGGCTCATGTTACATGAATGTCCCTATTGCCTTACTTTTAATTAAACAGCCACCCCAACTACTTTCAGTTGGTTAGGAGGCCTTCAATGGAATTAATAAGGATTAATCGAATGAATTGTGATGTCCCTTAAGTACTTGAAGTACAAATGAAAAAATGAGCCTGTGCTACTACTAAATATGCTGTGATTGACTCCAAAGTGTTTGTCACTTAGTTATGCATATGCCACACCAACTTTTCATAAGTTGTTTGTTGAGGCAGTGATTAACATTTGACATTCACCTTATTAACTCTATAATGATAACTGAGAGTTATATTATCATTCCATCAATGTACTTTTCCCAACATGATTTACAAATATGTCAATGTTTCATCCTACTTGTCAACACCCAAACTACAAAACGGTTAGTTGTGTACTATCAAGTGCTTGGGATCCTACAATATACTTACATTTTCAGTGATTTACTTACAAAATAATCACTTGCCAAAAGTCAAAAAACCATACAAAAGTTTAACCTGATCACTTACAAAAGGGCTGACTTACTTACAATTTAATCCTTCTGCTGTAATACTGCCTCTCCTACCTCTTCATTATCTCCAATGTCAGCATCTGAATCAGTTTCATTATCCTCTTCTTCGTTAATGTACCCATCAACATTACCATGCTCCAACCACCAAAGGCACTCGTCTACTAACTTCTTTTCTGTTTCCAACTGCACTGGGAGCAACCCTTGCTTATCTAAAGCCTCTTCATTCATGTGTTTCAGCTTGTAGTTATTTTGGCCCTTGCACTTCAAAATTTCAATCATGCAACTTTGCAAACTTAAGAAAATGCAGTTCAACTTGATTGGATCATAGTTGTTGTATCCATCTTCAACTGCTTTAGTCAACTTTTTTTATCTTTGTATGACATTTGCTCTTTGATTGCTTGAATTGCCCTAAAAAACCTAAATCTAGGATGTTTAAGTTTGGACTTTGAGCTGGTTGATTTATCAAGTGAATATCAAACCCATCTTTCTTAGCCTCCCTAAAAAATGGCTGGATCATCAGCTGAGATGTGTGGCCTTGCATTATTTTGTTAAATCCATATTGTTCTTGTTGCATGAGCAGGCCATTTTGCCCTTAATGTGGGCAACAACTCTTCTAACATTTTCTTTTTCAGAACTTCTTGAGTTATGCTTAAAGTTGCCTTTGTTTCTATTGTGCCTTTGTCTCTGTTTTTGCTCTTCTTCTTTGCTGCCACTTCATCTACTAAAGACCGAATTCCAATCTTTTCATCCCAAATAACTTCTTGTGTGCCTGGAATAATCTGTGGCCTTGCAACAGCTGCATAAAACATGATCTTTTTAATGAACCTATTACTTTTGCATTTTCTATGTGGTCCTAGCTCTTCTAGGGCTAAGTAGTACCTTTGACTAATCTTGGAGAAGCAAAACCACTTCTCATCTGTGTGCACAAGGTTGTACATTCTATTGAATCTTGGTATTGTTTTGATTGAGTGGGGAATAAATGCCTTTATGACCCACTGCGCCCTTGCAATTGCATGTTTCTCTGTCAAATAAGGTTCCACTGTGTTTGTGTGCTTTTTAATTGTTCCTCTTTTTATCATCCTGTGAAAAGTGGTTTTGTGGATTTTATTTCATTCTTTTTATCAATATGGTTAGCCAAGCTTTCATTTAAGTTGACAATCATCGACTACTCTACCTGATATGCTTCATTGTTTGAATGTAATGCTTGAATGAATGAATTGATGCTTATGATTGATGTTTATTGATTTAGATGAGATTGAGCTTATGATTGATGTTTATTGATTTGTGGTCTGATGTGTTGCTTCTAACTTGATTCCCTTATGGTGATACAATTGAGTCTCTTATGATGATGCAATTGTTGAATGATGATCGAGTCCCTTATAGTCCGACAATTGTTTGATAAAAAATGAGTCCTTTTTCATAAGACACTAACTATCTCCAAATGATGAAGGGACTCAAGTGATGACCATGGTTGTTTGAGTTGCTCCAAGTTGTTGATTGTCAACTACTTGTTGTAGTAGCCAAATTAAACAACGATGGTTAACATCATTGAGGTTTGAGTTGCTCCAGGCTTAAAAACCTGTTGAAGTAGCCTAACTCGAATGGTGGGTGATCGTAACCACTTCCCTGATGGAGATTATGTATATAAACATAAAGATATATAGTATGTCTACAAATGAGTGAGTGATTGTCTTATTAGTGTTGTTATTATTGATGCTTTCTGGTTATTTGTGAGTTACTGAGTTGAGTTGTTGTCGTTGCTGCCACTGTTGAGTTGCTGCCACTGTTGCTGTGTGGTGTTGCTGCCGTTGCTGTCACTTATCTGCATAATGCTCTTTGAAGTGTATTTTTTGTAATATAATTGTAATTGAGGTTGAAAACATTAATTATTATGTACGTATAACATTTGAGATTGATGTTATTATTCTAATGCTGATGTAATGTTGTTATTACAACTATTGTACATATACAAACATCCAGGCTACAATTTAGCATAAAAAAGCAAAAAAAAAAAAAAAAAAATATTTTTTTAGGTGGTTATTTGCTGCGGTTTTCTAGAAAACCGCATCAAATAAAGCTTTTTTTTGGTGGGAAATCCCGTCATTTTTTGCCACCTTTTTGCTGCGGTTTTGCCTACAATAGCAGCAAAAAGTCCGTTTTTTTGCTGCGGTTGAACCGCAACAAATAAGAAGTTGGTTTATTGCTGCTGCTCCAAGTGCTGCGGTTAAAAACCGCAGCAAATACCCCTAAAAAAACCGCAGCAAAAGTGGATTTTTGTACTAGTGTAGATGGTTAAGTTTAAATTATTTCATTTGTTTATGCATATTAATAAAGTAATTCTTTTCAAATCAGATGTCGTTTGCATGATTATCATCAGTTCGTTCTTTGAGAAATGATCGTGGTGTATATGATGGATATATTAATATACTATGTTAGTGATTGTTATTATTAATACTATCTCATCAAAATAATATTAATTACTATTAAAATAAACAAAAGTGTTGCGTAAAGGTAGTCGGAAAATGATACTCCCTCAGTTCCCTATTTTTCTTGTTCGTCACTATTTATCTCTTCATTATGGTATATGATATAATAATAGTAGTGTGGTCAAATTGGGGTAATAATTGATAAAAGAGAAAAAACTTGCAACTAATTAAGTGGGTGATGTGTGGGGCTCATCTTAATAAAAAAATATTATAAACCTAATAAAGTTGTTTGGTAAAGAAAAATATGGAACATCACAAAACAGCATATGTAAAGAAAAATAGGAAATGGAGGGAGTATATAATATTTAATAATTTGTTACTTTACACTAGTACAAAAATCCACTTTTGCTCCGGTTTTTTAAGGGTATTTGCTGCGGTTTTTAACCGCAGCACTTGGAGCAGTATAGCAATAAACCAACATATTATTTGCTGCGGTTGAACCACATATAAAAAATGGACATTTTGTTGCGGTTATTTATAACCGCAGCAAATAAGCACCCAATTTTTTTTTTTTTTTTTTTNAGCACCCAAGAAAATAAAAATTTTTTTTTTTTTTTTTTGCATTTTAAAGCAAAATTAGAAGCTGAAATGTTTTACATACATAGAATCAATTATTTTCAATTGAATTACACTTCTATCACAAAAAAATACACTTCTATCACAAAATTACATTTGAAATTTAACTTAAACAAGATTGGTGATGGACTTGTTGATGAGTGATTGGAGAAGTAAAGCATATAGCAGCGAGGTCCGAGAACCAGTAGCAGCAGCATTACAGCAGCAACACAGCGGCAATGGCGGATCATCAGATAAAGAGAAGAGCAAAGAGAGCAACAGAAAAAAAAAATGTATAAATCATACCATAATTCATTCATTCAACCATATCTATACATTCATTCAACCATTCCTATTCTTATTCATTCGTTCAAGCATTACCATTCATGAATAAACCCATTCATTCATTCATAAAATCAATCATAAGCTCAATCTCATCTAAATATCGCATTCAAGCATCCATTAATATACTCATTCAACCATTCTTTTGTTCAATCATTTATTTATATAGTAGTCTGATTCAATCATTTATTTTATATAGTGTTCTCATTCATAACTCATACATAAACAAGCAAAATTCATTCACAAGCATCCATATATTCATCATTCAACCAACATCACGGCAAGATTATTTATGTTTATATACATAATCTCCATCAGGGAAGTGGTTACGATCACCCACCATTCGAGTTAGGCTACTTCAACGAGTTTTTAATCCTGGAGCAACTCAAACCTCAATGATGTTGACCATGGTCATCACTTGAGTCCCTTCATCATTTGGAGAAAATTAGTGTCTCATGAAAAAGGAATCATTTTTTATCAAGCAATTGTCGGACTATAAGGGACTCGATCATCATTCAACAATTGCATCACCATAAGAGATGCATTTGTCTGACCATAAGGGAATCAAGTAAGAAGCAACACATCAGACCACAAATCAATAAACATCAATCATAAGCTCAATCTCATCTAAATCAATAAACATCAGTCATAAGCTCAATCTCATCGAAATATTTCATTCAAGCATCCATTAACATACTCATTAAACCATTCTTTCATAGTTTCAAAATCTAATTCATTCATTCAAGCATTACATCCAAACGTTCCCTCACTTATCTNATCCAAACATTCCCTCACTTATCCAAAATATTGCATACAAAACAACAAAATAGCACAGTCACAATAATATACATGTGATTTTGCTCCGTATTCTAAAAAAAAAAATTAGAAAAAGCACTATGATTAGTAGTTTATGTAGGCCATTATTTTAACCTAGCAATAAAGATACTCCTTACTATTTTTTTGTAAAACATTATTTTATCATGTGACAAGAATAAGAACATATAACTAAAGGTTTGTTCTACTGCCACATGACTAATCGATTATGAACAAATTTTTTATTAATAATAACAAATCTTATAGAGATTTTTGTATGAACTCTAAAATTGACCTTTTATTTTATTGCAACAAGGAAGTTAAGAAAGGGGGAATCAGAGAAACAAGACCACGAAAATAGAACCAAGCCAAACAACTATCACTTGTCAAAGGAATTATTTCTTATGAAAACTTGTAATGTCTTCATGAAAACTTACACTCAGTCTCAGTCAGTCACTCACACACTCAGTTGCTCACACAATCACCCTCACTCGGTGATTCACACACTCACTTACACTCAGTCACTCAAACACTCAGTTAAACCAGGAAACCCCCTTTAAAAAATTCAACCAGGATACAACCCTTATCTTCAGCAAACATAACTTGAAAATTTCCTCCCTAATGACATCTATTATAGAGTCGCTTCAATGCTTCATTTTCGACAGTTAAGTTTCCTTGAGACAGAATCAATTAAACCAATTCATAAGAGAGAATTCACAACAAATAAATGTTTTACATCCACAGTGTGTCACCAATTTGCACATAATGGCAGAATAAGTTCACTAATTCCATTCCAGCAACAAACAACAAAAATTTAGCAATAATACAACAATTTACATTAAATAATTAATGTAGTATTATAAATAATGGACGACAAAATGCAGCCTCTCTCACTTTACTTCTCAGCAAGTCATATTCATATAGGCGAGTCGGATATGCTGCTAGAAGCCCACATTATACATGTATAAAAGCTTGCAATACATTAAGCAGAGCATCTGAACTATTGAACATTGAGATATTTCACTCTCACAACTCACAGAGAGACTGACTCACTCACACTCTCACACTCTGAATCACTCACTCACAGTCTTACCCACACAATCACACTCTCACCCTCACTCAGTCTTACCCACTCACTGACACACTCACACTACGTCAAAACCCAAAATTTTAAAAATACTCACTCAACTCACTAAAACACACTCTATCTCTTCTCAAAACAAACAACATTTCAGTGTTTCACTATTATCGATGCTTTTTTTTCCTCATTTTTCGAGGAGAAAGAGAGAAAAAAAAATGGCGGCGACATTAGAGTGCTGGTCATCATGAACCAGCATTGAAGAAGACACAGTTGAGCTGGTCTTAATGAGGTCACAAGACAGTTCTGAAGTTATTCTAGAACCTCCTTCTTCTTCTTCAAAAGACCTTCCTTCTTCCTCCGCTATGCAGAAACGTTTCCAACGTCTCTCTAAAAACGTTTCTGAAGCGATCTCTTCACTTAAAAACTCACTTAATCTCGACTCTCCACATGACCCTCCACCTTCCGAAAAACCCCAACACAAAACCATTCCAAAAAACCCCCCAACACAGATCCAAAAACACTATAACAAAAACCCTAAATCGAAAAAAAAACAACAAAAGTCGAATCAACAAAAAAATATCAGAAAACCCAATAACATTTTAAGAAGAACAAACAACAATCACGAAAAAAAACATAAATCAAATAAATTGAAACAATAAAAAGTCAAATAAAACCTTAAAAATCAACCATCATGTCAAAATCACCAACAATTTGTCACCTGATTCTCTTGACCTTTGAATGAGAGATCTTCGATCTTCAAACAAAATCAGAAAAAAAAAAACATAAATCATAAAAAACAACTAATTTAAAACCGCAAAAAACAAACCCAAAAAAGAGAAATTTTACCTCTTATGTGAGAATGAGAAAGAGAAGAGAATGAGAATGAGAATGAGAGAGGAAAGAGGCGAGAATGAGAGAAGAAAGAGGCGAGAATGAGAATGAGAGGGAAAGATGCGAGAATGAGAGAGGGAGTTAGGGTTAGAGAGATTAAGAGGGAGAAAGATCAGAAAGAAGGGGAGGTGGAAAAATGAGGGAGTAGCTTTATATAGGTGCTAATATTATGGGCTTGGGCTAAGGGTTATTTTAGCTGGCTTTGGGGTTGGATTATTTGCTGCGGTTCAACCGCAGCAAATAACATAAGAAAACTACAGCAAAGAACTATTACTATTAAAATATATATATACACTATTTGCTGAGGTTCTTTAAAAATCCCAAAGAACCGCAGCAAAATCCAATTTTTGTACTAGTGTTATTATTAGTTAGGTGTTACATAAAGTTATAAATATGATACTTAATGTCTGGAAAAGTGTTACCAAAGTTAATGGATATGATACAAAAAGTACAAAAAGTGCTACTTTTGATATTCAATGTAACACTTTCAATGTGTTACTATAGATTTCAAATAGTGTTACAAAAGCACCATTCATGCTACACTTTACAAAGTGATACCATTGATCTTAGATAATGTTACCTTTGACAATAAGTATCACGAGTAGATGTTTCACTTGAAAAGTGTTACTTATTGTCTAGGGAAACACTTTTAACCCTTTAAGTAACACTTTTTAGATGTTACTTAATGTCTACTATGTTGTAGTGACAGTGTCTGTGAATGATGATGCCATAATTGTCTGACAATGTAGGCTTTATTGACTTGGACCTGGGTTGATTTTCTAGGGGCCTTTTGAAGATGGTGAGTATCGCATGGTGATGTATAAGATGATTAATGTGAATTCCTTCCACGTTAGGCACGCTTTGGCCTCAAGGAAGTGTGATATGATCATTTGTTTGATGTGATTTCCACTTTATACACGTCTCGGTTGTAGGGAAATGTGGTAACAAAGGTTGTGTTGAAAAATGATTATCGCTTGGCGATGTACGTATTCTGTTTGGTTTCCACTTTTGACACGCTTTGGTCATAGGGAAAGATTTGTGATAATGAAACTTGAGTTTGATTTGTTGTATTTGGCTTCGAAGTTTCTTTGGCTTGATAATGTGTTTTGGATATTTTGTGGAGCTAAGTTATTTGTGGAGTTGAGGTGTTTGTAAGGGATGTTTTTGTGTGGGGCTTAGTGGCATTGGCCCCCCTTGTCATGGAGATGCTAGAGTGTTGGCTAGTTCAGCCAATGTCTTGTTTGTTAAGCTACCCGCCTATTCGCATTTAATGGATTATTGATGTGAATGCTTACCTGACTTGTTAATTGATACTTCACCCATGTTTACTTAATGTTTGTACTTCATGAGAGATTGATGAGGCCACTTGTGTATGAAGCAATGCTTGATAACTTGGGTAGAGCCCCCAATTGATAACCTGTTTTGTCCTGCAACATTTTCAATTTGCACATAGGTGGGCCCTAGCATTGCATGTGTGGGTTAATTCTATATGCAAGACTTGACTTTGACTAAACATTTTGAAGTAGACTTGATTTTGACTTATGTATTTGTTGACTCATGTATGCATGTGATCCTATACACAATGATGAATACAAAAATTTACCCCATCTTTGGGTGACTATGGAGGGGTACCAACTCCCTCCCCACCTAAGAAGAATTGAGAAGAGGAGAATACACCTAGACTTACTTCAATGTAAAAATGATCAAGGAAGTAAACATATGATGACTTGCTATATTGCAAGATAGAGATGCTTTTTAGAAGGTTATTAGGAATCGAGCCCCCAACATGTGATGATAGCCCCCAAGTGAAGATATGAATAGTGTTGGAAAGCATTTGATGATTTGAGAAAGTGATAGCCTCATAGGGTGTTTGTAGGGCCAAGAGTGAACACATGTGATTGTTGGGAGCTACATGGCTCCGATGAGGACACTTGTTTGAGAAGATAAGAGTACTTGATGAACACTTCGAGCTACGTCCTTTGATCCAAGTATAGAATGTTGTTCTACTCAATTGTCGGCCCTATCCAAGTAAAGTTGATGACTCTATCCTGCATGAAGCTTAATTAGAATTTTATTTTGAAAATTACTCGTGGTCTACTTCCTTGTACTAGACTCAATGTATGGCCTATCATGGTCACTCCTTGTCCTAAATGAATGCATGAGAATGCAATGTACCCTATCATCTTTTCATTTTTTATTGCTCTTTTTTTGTTTTTTTAGAGAATAGAGGTACTTTTACAATTTTTGGATGAGTTAAATGCAACCTAAGTGGTTCTATATGCATGAAAAGATTGACTTTTTGACTACTAAGGAGATAACATGATCTATATGAGACTCACTACTCTAATGTGTTTAAAAGTTCATGCAAAACTAGGGCACAAGTTAGTCATATATACGCATTAAAGGCAAATTAGCACATAGTCATGCCTAACATGAGGTCAAGTTCATACCTAGCCAAGGTTCTAAGAGGGTGACTACAAGAAGGCTTAGGGTGTCCAAGAGGGTACCATGACTAGGGTGTGTCCAACTATCCACACCGCAACTTAGTAGGGATCCAAGTGGGAGATCCATTATGAATCACATAGGTCATATGATTCACGCGTCATGGTTGGGATGGACTTCAATTAAGGAACAGCCGTAGGTAGTTCACCTAACCATCCTTAACATCGGTTCCCCGGGGGTGTCTAGAGTATAGAACATACTTCAAGAGACGTGTATCCTAAAGCAAGGCTTCACGCGGGAATTGCATGCACTATGCCTAGCAAGTAGAATTTGATGTTATAAGTATGAAATTACGAGACTTTTCGAGTTTCGTCCACTCTCCTTTAAAATTAAAGGCATATCCCTAGTCAAGTTGCCAAACTGTGGACTCGGGGCTTTGGGGGCCCAAGTGCCCTTTTTATTGACGTTGAATGTCTTTTAGTTTGTTGCATAGTGTGAGTATGCTTGGCTTAGGGAGTGAGTCTAGAAGCTCAAAACCCAAGTAGAGAAGTCGCCACCGTCCTCCTTTCGAGAGCTAACGGAACCCCATTAGGTCATAGCCCAAGGGCAAAAATGATTGCCAAGGACAAGGTCTCATATCTCTGGATTCGGGGACGAGGGTAAGGAGAACAGTAGGTCATAGTGTCCCCCCCCCCCCCNTGGCCCCCCCCCCCCCCTCCGCATAGAGCGGCCTCTAGTTGTTCTCATGTGTAATTTCACAATCGTAATATCGAATTATAGCATTTATATTTCCGGTTTAGACCTACAAACACGTATGGAAATAAGCTAGGCGGGTTTTAATTAATGCACACATAGTTCCCGATTTATCCCATGCATGGGTGATCGCTTTAGGATTAAGTTGATTTTAATCTTAGATTTAGTTGAAACATGCTTTTAGGTCTTTTAAGGTAAACATGAATTCTATGTGATTTGAAAGTATTCAACATTTAGTATAGATCACATAAAACCTAAAGCAAGGTTTCTACTTAAGATTGATTTTAATTTAAGGTCGAATCGTCAATTAATCAAGATTACATGAATTTAATTATAAACATGTCGATTATCTAATAAAGCATTAAAATTACATATTCATGCGAACTAAGTCCTTTGCAGAACTCAAGATGATGATTTCGATGTTGTTGACCTCATTCGAAGTACTTTCGTGCAATTCGTCGACGACCCTTTAGAACCGAGAGCTTGAAGAACCTTAATTAAGTAGTAATAATAATGTTAATAATAAATGTTTGGTGTGTTGTGGAGGGCACGGTTTCCGAAGTAGAGCACGAAAACTGAGAGAAGTTTAGAGAGAGAACACTACAAGATAATAGCGATTTTGCGACGGACAAATTCTTGCGACGGAATTCCGTTGCAAAATCCCATTTGCGACGGAATTCCGTCGCAAAACGTCCGTCGCTAAAATTTTTAGCTTATTAGTATCGTTTTTTATGACCTATTTGTATCGTTTTACAAAAACGATACAAATAGACAGTCTATTAGTATCGTTTTTTTTTACAAAAACGATACTAATAGTGGTTTTAATTTTTAAATATAAAAAATAGCTATTAGTATCGTTTGTTTTCAAAAAAGATACTAATAGCGATTTTTGAAAAGAAAAGAAAANTTTTTGAAAAGGAAAAAAAAATTATTATAACAAATACTATATTAAATTGATGAATAACAATAATAATTTTTTTTTTTGGTAAAAATGTAAGCAGTTTTATTAACAAAAAGGAGAATAATTACATCGTAAGATCTACTTAAGCAAAACTGACTCAGTTTTGCATAAAGTAGACCCAAAAAACTGAACTATACAAAAGTCACCAAAAACATCCCTAAACAAAGGAAACAAATAAAACCAAAAAAAACTATGAGCATAATGCTTATTCTCCTAAGCTTTATATCCTAAGCTTATATAGACAGGCACTATCAACAACGTCAACTACCTTGTAGCACTTGTTCTCCTCTCTTCATTCTTCCATCTACGGGAAATGGCAATGACATATATGGACAAACGGGTGTACTAACAAAAGAAAGTCATCTGAGAATCAAGCACAGCCAAAGCATCGACTTATCGAGAACGTACTAGACGTCTCAGGTATGCTGGATCAGGATCAGTTTTCTTCCGAGGAAGATGTTTAAAAAAAGCCTTCACTGCTCCTGTTACACCATCTTCATATTCCATTGCCTTAGCTAGCTCGACTGCCCGCGCCTTTACCTGCCATAGTTACAGAAGTTCCACTATGAGCATATGAAGCAGCAGAAAAATGTCACATTTCTCTGAACAAAATAGAACTAAATAGACACTTGAACAAAACAATGTCATTATGAAAATTGTTGGGACTTATTTTACTTTTCTATTGTAGACCCATTTGGAGTGCCTATCCTTGATGGCTCTTGACTTGGGACTGGTGTCATTTCTGGCCTCATGAGATGAATTCTTCAGATTGTCAACTTCTAATAGATCCTTGCTGTGAGGATACAAGTCTACTGTAATTAAAGTTTAGGTTAGATAATTAAAAATCATGGTCACTGTGGATCACTATAGCAAAACTAGTCAAAGTACTTTATCACTTGCTCACTTGACACATACTGGGCTATAGAAGTACTACAGCCCTAAAATCGTGTAGAGCATATCCGCATATTGCTTCCACAACTATGGGATAGAAACAGAAAAGTACCAAATGTATGGACTTCAAAAGCAATAACGGCTCAAACTGTCCATAGTGCAATGGCAAGAATTTCCATAACATATATTTGAAAAAGTCACCCAAATAACACATGAAGGAAACATAAGACTTAATGACCTAAATAATGATCAACGACAAGTAAGGTGTTAATTGCTAACTAAGCACACCCTGAAGTTCTGAACTTTAGGATAGCATGAAGTTCCCAAATGAAAAACTATATCTAAAATAAACAACATAATGCAAAGACTATGATAACCAGCATTCGAAGGTAAACAATTCGAGGACTTGTACTAACCATTAGGTAACTCAACCAAGTTATACAATTAGCATAACCAATGTACCCCCACAAAGAACCAAGTAAACAGTCAACTTAAATAGCATATTTTACCATCAGGTATAAAATGCAAAGACACAACAAAAATCTACAAAGACGTACCCTGATGGTGTCATAGAAAAAAGACGTACCATCAGGCCTACAGAAAAAAGAAAAGGATGGAGAAGAGGCTTACAATCACCCAGACCACCCCAGCCTTTGTTGATGATGACCCTCTGTTCAGTCTCTTCCAGTGCTTGAACAATAATTTGAGTCATTTTTTCTTGTTCTTGAACAGGCTGGCATGATGAGATAACAATCAGATTCAAGCATAGATGCTTTGCGAGATACTACATACCAAAAGAGGTTGATGCTAACTTGCTAACCTCTGAATAAAATTCAATTTAGACAAATAATAATTCTGAAAGGTAGTAAACAATTTGGACTTCAGTAACTAACTACCTACATAATGCATTTTCTCACATTACTCAACTCAAATGATCAACAGAAATCTAAACAATAACAATAATACTTCATTAGATGTACTCAATCCCTGTACGAGAAGACAACAGTGATTAAATTGAACTTGTAGGTGACTAAAATAAAGAGAGAACCAAAGAAAACAAAACAGGATGAGTACATTAGCACCAACATCAATAAAATTTCAAATCAAAATACAGAGACAGAAGAGCTAGCTGTTGAATAACACTTTAAGAGCTACGATATGTTGCTCTGCTCCAAAACAAGAAGAGCTAAACTAAGATTTTAAAATCCCTTATAAAATAAACTAAACTACAGACAAAAGCATAAACAACAAAACAATTTATATGATATTATTGACAGAAGTCCGTAAGCCAGAAATCTCATCATCAGTAAGCTAAATTCTATATTAGTACATTCTCTGTTGTTTTAAAATAAAGAAACAGAAAAAAAATCCATCATTAATGGAGCAAAAGCAATGTAGAGGAGGAGGAAAAACAGGCATTGATGTAAAGACAGAAGCTTTATCAAAATACATGAGAGGAAAATACAGAGAAATACAAGACCAAGCATATGAGTATTTCAAATCAAAACCTAAACTTCAAACTCCAATTGAAATATCAAAAGATGATCACAGAAATTTGTGTATGAATCAATTAATTGGGTTAGTTAGAGAAGGTGGAATTCGACCTAATTGAGCAAAAAAAAAAACTCAAAAAAAAAAAACAACATCAAAAACCCTAAAATCAGTAAATTGAGGACAAATCAAAATAAATGAAATACGAAAACCAAAATCTGTAAATTGCGGACAATTTACCTTCATTAGTTCATCTTCTTCGAATCTTCGATTTGCTCAAAACCGTCACCACCAAACACACTTCCAAAACCCTAACCACCGAAAAACCTAGTTTGGAACTTCAATAACCCAAAAATCTAACTTGTGACCGACAAGTATTCAATCACGAAAAACCTAGCTGTTAGATTGAGATTAACCCTAAACTTTTGTCTAACAATTTGTGTATGAATCAAAAACAATCGTTTAATTCAAAAACACTCAAATCTAACGAAATCAAAGCAGATCGAACAAATTCAATTAAAATCAATAACAAAAAATCAAAAAAAAAAAGATTCGATAGCAACATCAGAGATTAACCCTAAACTTTTGTCTTTATGCTTTTCACGAATTTGAAAGTGAGGCGAGACTGCTTCAGAGATGGCAAATTGAGAAAATGAAAGTGAGAGATTCAGAGATGGCAAGAACACGCCGAGTTTGGAAGGAGAAGGGTTTTTGGTCGCAAATTAGAAGAAGAAGGGAGAAGGGCTTCTGTGAGGGAATTTTTTCGCGACAAAATAATAAAAGGGTTTGTCGGTTTTTGCGAGGGAATTTTGCGACGGAATTAATTCCGTCGCAAATACAAAATTCCGTCGCAAAAATCAATTGGTCATTTGATTTGGTTTGTCACTTTTTTGCAACGGATATTTCCGTCGCAAAGAAGCAAAATTCCGTCGCAAACTCACGACGGAAATGAATCCGTCGTAAACTTTTAATTTGTGACGGAATTTATTTCCATCGCAAAAATCCGTCGCTATTTTGCCGATTTCTTGTAGTGGAAAGAGACAAAGTAGAGAGAGTGTGTGAGAGAAGAAGAAGTGAATGAATTGATGTGTTGAATGAAGGTAGAAGGAGGGGGGTATATATAGTGTTGGAAGTGACGTAAGCGAGTGCCAGGGCGCGCTGGAGGAGCGTTAGAAAGCACAGTCACCTGAGCAAGGGTGCACCACCTGGTACAGGGAGCACCACTTGGTCCATGGCGCTCAAGCTCTTAGTTTCCAATTTTCCCACGGTGAATCTTCTAAACTTACTAATTTCGTATATTTACTTCCATAAACCGAAATATATCGACATATTCCGAAATAATACGAAATTCACTTACATAACCTAGAGTTTCTATAAATCGAACAAACTTTCTAGAAGGTTCGTCGAATCTAGTCACATTCATATGCTTAAATTAATTTCTATGATATTAAAAAAATGAAACGAAAATAAAGCTAAAAATAAGAGATTTTTTTTTATAAAACGAAAATTATAAAATTATGTTAACCGTTTTTTAACTGTTATAACTCGTCATCGGTTAACCCATTTCGACAACGATTTTCAGCTATTTATTTATTTATTTTCAAGCAATCGACTTTCAGGAATTGGACATGTTTGCGACGTGGTACACGATAATCATCAACATTTTTAGGTGGGACTAAAAACAGGTTCTACAATTGGGTTTTCAAATAATATACAAAGGAGTATATAGGCAAAGTCGTAAATTGAGTACATAAGCCCGGAAATGTAAAATAAAGAACTAACTAACTATAATATTATGAACTACATCTGAAGTACAAATGTGGATTTTCTTGGGTTAACAATAAAACTCACATGATTGTTGAATTGTAGTTTAGATTTCAACAAGAAAATTCGAAAATTTTGTTGAAAACTCTCAAAACTCACGAAAGTTCTATGTAATTTAAGGGATATGGACTTGATCCATCCACCAAAGATCTCACAAAAACTAGGCTTGCGCTATGGAGATCACCAACTAAAGCAGGTGTAGTAAGAACTACGGCAACTTTATCAATTCAATCACCAGAACTGAAATTCAAAGAAAATAATTTTATTCAAGCAATCTATCTCTAAACAATGAGAAACTATGAGTATTTATAGGACTAAGATTGGAGCAATCCTCCAACTCAAATTCAAATAAAACCCACATGATCTAGATAAAACTAAACAAGATAAACTTTAGGAAAAACACACAAAATTTCGGCCTCCCTTCGCTTTGTGCACCAAGAGTAGTTCCAATTATCCTTATCCTAACAACTAACAACCTAAGGATATGGATAATTATCTTAACAAACTCACAAATTGGATTAGTAAACACACAAAAAACACGGACACCCATAAGAGCCACAAAAACGCATTTTGCTCGCCATTTCTTGAATTTGCGCCATTCTTGTTTTTCTTGGAATGTCTTGAAGAAACTTTCAATATCAAATATTTTAATCAAGAAACATTCAAGAACGTGATCTTTATGCATCATTTACCAAATATGACGAACTATGACTCCTAGGAAAGCAATGAAAATGCTTAAAATGAGAAAAACCCTAGCAAGTGCAATGGGAAAAAAAACCAATAGGCAAAACCACCAAAAACCCAAATGTGAATGGCATCCTTATGTTCGCATTAAGTACTAACATGAATAAAATTAAAGTTGCAGATTATTAATGTTGCTTAAACTGTAAGTAGGGCTAGATTGTTCAATAACTATATTTAATATTAATAATCAATAACTACATTGAATACTAATGATCAACTTTACTACCCCAAATGTAACACCTTGGAATTTCCTAACTTTCTAGTCTAGATTTTCCGGAAAACATATTGTAAATATTAAAGAGATATAATTATTAAAACTCCTAAATATCGAGGAAAAACCAATGTATTACTGCCACCGTGATAATAACTAAGGCATTTATCAAACTACTATAGCGGAACTCTTAAAACCAAAACCAATTTAAAACTTAAACTTCAAAACAATCCTAATATTAAAATCAAACCAACATCCAAAATAAAAATCAAACTAAAAAGTTATTACACATCGAAACCATCTTAATGGCTCTTAAAAACAAAACTAAAACTTTGAAAATAAAATAACTTCAATAATAGTAGCTAGATAAATCCATAAGCAATAGAATTAAGAACTACAAAGACTGCATGGCAAGCACTCTCACTCTCACCCAACATGAAATAACTTATGTATGTCTTCTTGTACCTGTAGCTTTTCTTATACTAGACAACTACTCACCAACATGTGAGTCATCGTAGGGCCAAGTCCAAGACAAAGCCATGCACACAAAACAAGCAGTCAGTAAAGCTGAGTACATAACTACTAAAGACTATGCAACAAGAACAACATAAATTAAAATAAGATATACATACATCTTACCGTGGACAATTCTTCACCAGTGCATAGACTCAACATGAACAAATTAATTATTATGTTTAAACTTTGGCTTTCACAACGAACAAAGTTTCCTTTCCTTTAAAATCTCCCTATTGGGCACAAACTTGGGAGCAAATCCAAGAAGGTATTACCTGTGTCAAATAAAGTGACGGAATTCCAGCGCATTAAAAATACGAAAGAGTACAACGTTTTGTACTCCAATTAGAAGTCATAGACCACTATTCCATATGACTCCTTCTTTTGTTCATACTCAAGTTATATACGTTCCAAGAGTTTTCACTAGTAGAAAAATGGCTATCAGTGACGCCTTATTAGTATCATTTGTAACAAAAACGATACTATAAGGTTCCTATTAGTATCGTTTGTAAAAGAAACGACACTAATGTAAGCCTATTAGTATCGTTTGTAAGAAAAAGACACTTATATAAGCCTATTAGTATCGTTTCTACAAGAAACGACACTAATGAAAAAGTTATTAGTATCGTTATTTAATAAAAACGATACAAATCTGAATCCCTACCAAACATTTTACTCATCCCTCTATTTCTTTCAATTGTCAATATGTTATACACTTATACAGTTATACACTCACACTTCCTCTCCCTCTCTCTCTATCACTCGCGCAGCTTCCCACCACCATCACTCCCACCAATATCACTTCTCACCACCACAAATTCTCTCTCACCTAATCATCTTCTCCTTCAAATCACAGGAGAGAGAAAATTAGAAAAAAATCAAACTTCAACAACATATCCAAAGATTAATGACACCGATGTTCAAAAGCAGATCCACCATATGATCAGATTCATCTGCCAAGAAGCGGAGGAAAAGGCTAACGAGATCTTTGTTGCTGGTGAAGAAGTAAATCTCTTGATTTTGAATTTGAATTGAAATTTTTTTAAAATTGATTCGAAATTTTGATTTGTTTGTTTTTTTTTAGTTTGATTTTGTTTTGGAATAGTTGATTTGGTTGAATTTGATTGATTTTTGTTGTTTTGTGGTTTTGTAGGAGTTTAACATTGAGAAGTTGTAGTTAGGGAAGCGGAGAAGAAGAATATCAAGCAGGAGTATGAGTGTAAACAGAAGCAAGTGGAAATTTGCAGGAAAATGTAATGTATCTTCTTTGCTTTTAGTGAATTGTTGACTTTTTTGTTCACTAGTGGAAAGAGGATGATGTTGGATTGTGGATTAGGCTTACATGAGAGAGAAGAAAGAGGTAGTTGAGTTAGTTTTGGTTAGGTGGGAGATGGGGGGTAAAATTCCTCCTAAAACGCTTGTTGGTACCAATTTAATTAGCAAACTTCATTTTTTGGTAGTAAAGTAAACGATTCAAATTATGTGAAAGTAAATCGTACAAAATTTGAAATAATTGGCCGTACTTAATAAACTTTCCAAAATTCTAGAATGTTCTGAATTGGCTGTATTTAGCTTGCTTTTTCAACATTATCTTGTGTGAGATTAATTGTTGTCTAGATGGCAGTTTAAGTTTAATTTAGATTACCCTACCATTGTTTGTTGCTCTGTTTCAAGAGCTTCCCTTTGTACTTTGTTACGTGCTGTGAACTTTTCATAAATTCATAATATATATTTATATTGTTTAGTGCTTTTCTTCTGCAGAATGGTGGCAATACTGCATTTCACGCTGGAAAACATGTGGAGGCTATTGAACATTATACAGCAGCAATCTTGAGTAGTATGGAATCAAGGCCATTTGCAGCAATTTGCTTTTGCAATCGTGCTGCTGCACACCAAGCTTTGGGTCAAATTACTGATGCCATTTCAGATTACAGCTTAGCAATTGCCCTTGATGAAAACTATGTCAATTGAATTTTATTCGATTGATGTATGTAATACATCGTTGTGGCAAACCATTAACAAGTTCTACTACTGTGAAAGTGGAGCCTCTTAGTACTCTTATTGTTCTTGGTTCAGGTTAGTTTTATTGATCTAATTATTCTTTTTTAGTTTTTGAATAAAATTGGATTGTTTGATTATGAATTGATGAAATTTTAGTACATTTGGATTTTACTGAAGGATTATGTATTGAATTAGACAGTTTGTTGATCTTTTGTTGTTTGTTTTTTATTCTGGAATTCTTAATGTTTGGAACGTTTTGAGCTATGTTACTTGCACACACATAAAGTGTCTATTCGGATACGGATGTTTAGGTGTCTGAATTGGCTATTTTGTAGAGAATTTTATAGTTTCTGTTTAAATGAAGTATCCAAGTGTCTTGTTGTTACACGAGTCGAACAAGCAGGTCTTATAGCAAATGGGTGTAGAAGTAATAGGAGTCTAGGTTTTGTGAGTACCGGTTCCAGTTTTTAGTAGACAGTGACGATAATATGTTAAAAATGCCTTGTCTTTGATGATCCTTTATGCCAGAAAGTCAAAGTATTTTTAGAAAGTTTTGGGCTGATTACAAGTTTTATGAGGATGAAATGGTGAATGTGTGGTGTGAACATTGGATTTCTTTTCTAGGAATTTAATTTTGTTGTTGGAAGTTAAAATGATTGATTAGTTTTTCAAATCGGAATTAAGGGTTCTTGATGATGTTATTATGCTTGTAGGCGGTTACACTACTGAGATGATTAATCTCCTATTGGCGCTACAAAAGGACAGGTTTATGCCTAGATATTACATAGCTGCTTCCACCGATAGCATGAGTTTGCAGAAGGCTCGTACATTTGAGAGTTCCTCAAGTCATGAGGTAATCTATGTCCTTTGGCTTTTCTATTTCATAGAGCTAGCTTTTGTATCCAATGGTAGATTTGTAGTAGTTTTGATTGTGAGGATTGCAATAGGAATCAAACTTCTTGTTAACTTGTAATATAACAATGCTGAAGGCATATGTAGGGAGTCGTGCTTATTAATATGTAATTACATTGAGCTTGGACTAGATCATAAGTATAGTAATTATTGATTTACACTGTTCTTTTGCTCGCAAGAAAAAGATATCTTGACTCTGATCTTTCTTTTACTTATTATGATGACTCTGCAATAGCCAATTAGCATCCGTTGTTGCTGTCAGTCCAAGTTTTGCACTTAATGATTCTTAACTCCACCCTTGAAAGATGTTGTTTCTGATTTTTGTTGCTCTGAACTGATTCTGCGTGAGCAAACCTTTTCTATTTGTTGGAAAGAGTTTAGATACACTGTTATGTTTTCTCCTCCTTTACCAGGAGTTAAGGGACATTGTTTGTCTCATTTTGGGAGTTATCTAGTTACCTACAATGCATGGCATGTCAGTGCTCTAACAATATGTATTGTACACGGTGAAATAGTTTTGCCTGACTCTTGAAGGAGACAGAACCTGCACAGTATATGCAGATATATAGAAGTCGGGAAGTTGGTCAGTCATATGTTACTTCTATCGGAACAAACCTGATTGCCATTGCTCACGCACTTGCCATTGCCAAGTGTTACAATTTAGCTCCTTTCAATCTTCTTCTCATTATAGCCTTCATTTTTTACTGAGTTGCCTTTTAATTTTACTGCTAGATCCTCTACAATGGCCCTGGAACTTGTATTCCCTTATGTGCAATTGCTTTCATGTTTAAGGTAAGCTGCTTAGCTTTATTGACCCGTATTAAGATTGTTGCCAGAAAAACATGTTTACTTTTTAATTGATATGGATTAAATTTGTCTTTCCACTTCTACAGGTAATAGGAATCAGATGGTCATCGATATTCTACTTGGAAAGCATTATTGCACGAGTTGAAAGGCTCTCTTTGAGTGGTTTGCTGGTCTATAAACTAAGTATGGCTGATCAACTTTATGTACAATGGCCGCAACTGCAAAGCAAGTATCCCCGATCTATTTATGTTGGTTGCCTCATGCAGTTGGTTGCTATGCTTGAGTTTCAACTTTCAATTTTGTAAATTTTAAAACAAAACTAATTTAATGAAATTTGAACCATTGGATTCTTTCAGATCAAAGCCTAAGGGTTTAGTATGCTCGTGATTTGTCTCTTTTGTTCATTGATATATAATACAGATAGATTAGCATACATTATTTTCACACTGCTTGTGCTACTCATGCTTTAACAAAACCTATTAACTGTATTGTTTTGTCACATTAAAACAGGTCACCTATTAATTCATCTGTCTCTAATTATACCAATTAACAGGATCTTAGTTTTGTAATAAAAGAGTTGATAAGTTATCAATTTAATATAGTCTTTGTTATAATATTTTAATTTTGGTTTACTAGTATTATTATTTCATTACAATTGTGATTTTATTTTTTTTTGTTTTCTAAAATTGCTATTAGTATCGTTTTTTACAAAAACGATACTAATAGTTTGTCTATTTGTATCATTTTTTTTACTAAAAAACGTTACTAATAGAAACTCTATTAGTATCGTTTTTTTACGAAAACGATACAAATCGACACTATTAGCATCGTTTCTAACAAACGATACAAATAGGATTTCCTATTTGTTACGCTTCCCATTATATCGTGTGTAAAACGATACAAATAGGTAAAAAAAAAAAACGATACTAATAAGCGATTTTTCTACTAGTGTTTGGTGCGAATCCTCTTTCACTTTAAATGATTGACTGGTTTAACAATGTTACACCACTAGTAGAAAAATTGGATTTTGCTGCGCCACATTTGCTGCGGTTCTTTGAGATTTTTAAAGAACCGTAGCAAATAGTTGTTGATGATACACAAGAAAAATTATTTGCTGCGGTTGATTTATTTGCTGCGGTTCTTTTTCTTATTTGCCGCGGTTATAACCGCAACAAATAAATCAACCCAAAACAAATGGTTGAAGCCCAGCCCAAACGAAAGGGCTATAAATACAAAAACCCTCCATTTTTCCACCTAACCCTGATTCCCCTTCATTCTCCCTCATTTTTCTTTCCCCTTCTTCCTGATCTTTCTCCCTCTCAATCTCTCTAACCCTAACTCCCTCTCTCATTCTCGCATCTCAATCTAGGGTTTTTCTACACTTTGTAGTCTCCATATCCCCCCCACACACACAGTTTCCTTCTCTCTCCTTCGTTTTCTGTCTCACTTTCTCTCTCCTCCATAACCATGGCTGCTGTTGAAGCTCCAGTTCCCATTCTAGTTAAAGCTACTGCTGATCCGTTGCAAAACGAAGTCAAGCTTTTCACTAGATGGAGTTTCGAAGATGTTACTGTAAGTATCTGTTGTTTTTCTCTTTAATTAGGTTTTTGTTTTCATGATTTTTCGATGATTATTGTTTGTTCATATGATTTTTTTATGGTGAAATTGTTGATTGAATGAAGTTATGTATTGGAAATTATTGTTTTGATGTTTGATTAACTGTTTTATTTTTCGATGTTTAATTGTTTCAAAAAAATTAGAGATCTTTTGAACTTTGATTATTAGTCGCCTTTTAATACAGTATCATCTTAATTAATAGTTTGATTTATTGTTACTCGTCTTCTTTTCTCTCCTTCTTCTTGTTTTATTTTTCAGTATTAATTTTTATTTTGTGTTTTAATTTTTGTGTTCTGATTTTGTGGGTTTTGGAGGCGTTTTTTGGTGGCTTTTGGAGGTGATTTATGGTGGCGATTTATAGGTGGCTTCAGCGTTAAGGTTAGCTTTGCTTGGTTTCTTTTGGTTTCTATTTTTATCACATATTTTGGTGTTGGTTTTGTTGTTTTTTTGTTTTGATTTTGTTGTTGTTTTTTGTTTCGATTTTTATGTTGATTTTGTTGTTGGTTTTGTGTTTGGAGGTTTGGTTAGTGGGGGCTGATTTAATTGCACCCTTTCTGAAAGTTAAAGCCTCTATTTTACCCTATTGAAAAATTGAGGGGATGGGTGCTGGGGTTTTAGATGCTCTCTTTTCCAGTCCAAATAGCTTTAAATTGCATCGTGTAGGTATTAATTATGGTAGTGAGCAGACTGGAACAATTTTTAAGTTTTTATGATGCATGTGTTTGGAACTTTTGTAGGCAGTTTATCCTGCTTGATCTTGTGTTGTATGTGTTTTGTGCTTCACATAGCAATTTTCCTTTTATTAGATGTATCACATAATAGGGGGCTTCCACCACCTTTCTGCTTTTGTATTCACTTGGGGCATCTGCATATTAGCTGTGATTCCACTATCTCTTGTAATGCTTTAAGGTGGAATCACATGTATAGTCTTGTTGTAACCTGGGAGGTCTACTCCTCTTGTTTGTATTATGTACTTCTTGGCAGCCATTAGGTTGTAGTTAATATATATGTCGTCTTTGTGTGTTAAAAAAAGGATGTCAATATATTAAAGGAGGAATTAATTTTCATGAGGTCCCATTACACGTGAAAAATGATATGAATTGGATGGTGTAATATTATTATATACATTGATCTACTACTCTTTATCTATTCATATTAACTTATTTGTATCTATATATGGCACGTTTTAATTTGTACATGGAAACTATATCAATATATAAATAAAATAAAATAAAAAGTAAATTTTAGAGTTCATACAAAAATCTCTATAAGATTTGTTTATTATTAATAAAAAGTTTGTTCATAATCTATTAGTCATGTGGCAGTAGAACAAACCTTTAGTTATATGTTCTTATTCTTGTTCAGAAAAAATTTTAGAGTGACTGAGTGTATGTTTTATGACTGTGTGAGTGAGTGAGTGACTTTGTGTGTCAGTGAATGACTGTGTGAGTGAGGGAATGTGAATGAGAGAGTGTGNTCTACCTGATATTCTTCATTGTTTGGATGTAATGCTTGAATGAATGAATTAGATTTTGAATCTATGAAAGAATGGTTTAATGAGTATGTTAATGGATGCTTGAATGAAATATTTCGATGAGATTGAGCTTATGACTGATGTTTATTGATTTAGATGAGATTGAGCTTATGATTGATGTTTATTGATTTGTGGTCTGATGTGTTGCATCTTACTTGATTCCCTTATGGTCAGACAATTGCATCTCTTATAGTGATGTAATTGTTGAATGATGATCGAGTCCCTTATAGTTCGACAATTGCTTGATAAAAAAATGAGTCCTTTTTCATAAGACACTAATTATTTCCAAATGATGAAGGGACTCAAATGATGACCATGGTCAACATCATTGAGGTTTGAGTTGCTCCAGGCTTACAAACCTGTTGAAGTAGCTTAACTCGAATGGTGGGTGATCGTAACCACTTCCCTGATGGAGATTATGTATATAAACATAAATATATATAGTCTATTGCTGTGTTGTTGTGGCTGCGGTTGTGTTCTTGTGGCTATTGCTGTGATGTTGGTTGAATGATGAATATATGAATGCTTGTGAATGAATTTTGCTTGTTTATGTATGAGTTATGAATGAGAACACTATATAAAATAAATGATTGAGTGAGACTACTATATAAATAAATGATTGAACAAAAGAATGGTTGAATGAGTAATGGTTGCTTGAATGAGATATTTAGATGAGATTGAGCTTATGATTGATTTTATGAATGAATGAATGAATGGGTTTATTCATGAATGGTAATGCTTGAACGAATGAATAAGAATAGGAATGGTTGAATGAATGTATAGATATGGTTGAATGAATGAATTATGGTATGATTTATACATTTTTTTTCTTCTGTTGCTCTCTTTACTCTTCTCTTTATCTCTCTTTGCTCTTCTCTTTGTCTGATGGCCCGCCACTGCCGTTGTGTTACTACTGCTGGTGTGCCGCTGCTGTAATGCTGCTGCTACTGGTTCTCGGACCGCGCTGCTGTATGCTTTACTTCTCCAATCACTCACCAACAAGTCCATCACCAATCTTGTTTAAGTTAAATTTCAAATGTATTTTTGTGATAGAAGTGTATTTTTTTGTGATAGAAGTGTAATTCAATTGAAAATAATTGATTCTATGTATGTATAACATTTCAGATTCTAATTTTGCTTAAAAATGCAAAAAAAAAAAAAAAATATTATTTTTTGGGTGCTTATTTGCTGCGGTTATTCAAAAAACCGCAGCAAATAAGTGTTTTTTTGGTGGGAAACTGCACTATTTGCTGCGGTTTTACAAAGAACTGCAGCAAATAGTGTGATTTCCCACCATTTTTGGCCACCTTTTTGCTGCGGTTTTGCCTACATCCGCAGCAAATAATTTCCTTTTCTTGCTGCGGTTCAACCGCAACAAATAATTTTTTGGTTTTTTGCTGCTGCTCCAAGTGCTGTGCTTAAAAACCGCAGCATATACCCCTTAAAAAACCGCAGCAAAAGTGGATTTTTGTACTAGTGCACTAGTGTAAAAGTGGAATTTTGTACTAGTGCACTAGTGCAAAAAATACATTTGGCTGCGCTTTATTTGCTGTGGTTTTTTGGGGTTTTATAAAAAGCGCAGCAAATAAATTGATGTTTTTGGTAAGGAGCATAATTTGCTGTGGTTATTGTGTAACCGCAGCAAATAACATTTTTTTGCTGCTATGTTTGAGTATTTACTGCGGTTCATAACCGCAGCAAATAAGTGCTGGTGATTTTTTTCTTTTTTTTTCCTGTTGGGACTATTATTTTACATCCCTCTTTGTTTTGTCGATTTTTCCCTCTTCACTTAATCATCTCCTTCTTTTTTTCCCTCTTTCTTCACTCTACTCATTTCCTTCTTTTTTCCCTCTTTCTTCACTATAGTCAACACTCATCTCCACCACCATCAACAAATCTCGAAACTTTTCTGTGCCACCATCAACAAATCGTGAAGTTCCGACTGCAGCAACAAGAAGGTTCATTTCCACCATCAACAAATCTAGAGGCGGTTATTGGGACCTAGGGTTTCGATTTGTAAAGGTAAAACTCTTTGTATGTGGATTATATTTTTTTTTTCAGTTTGTATTTTGTATAGATAGTTGAGTTTTTTGCTGGTTTTGGGTTTGGTGGTTATTCGGTTTGTTAATTGATTGAATCTTTGGATATGTGAGTGTGTGAGAGTGTGAATCAGTGATTTTTTGTGTGTTTCAGTTTGTATTCAGTTTGTTAATTTATTGAGTGTGTGAATATGTGAATCTGAAAACCGAGCTCCTTCATGAAAAAATGTATTTAAATATATATGAAAAAATTGAGCTCCTCTCACTTCTTTGTTATAATCATGAAAAAATATATGTGTTTAAATAGTAAAATGTGTAGTGAGTAGTTTTTAGTGCTAAGGTGTGGGTGAAACCCTCACCTCCTTCATGACATAAGTAGGTTCTTAGTAAAAACCGAGCTTAGGGGTGACTAGAATCGTTACATTGAGTTTTAAATCACGTAATCTATGACTTAGCTTGCTTCCATAGATGTCGTCTGATATGTGCGGTTTTTATAGTGTTTTTCCCCTTGTTTCGAGTCAATTTCATGCCTAGTGGTTGTTAATTTGGCTTTATTTTAGCTCATTTGATGTTCTTTAGCTAATTTGAAGTGTCTCGCTAAGTTTGGTTGATTTCCGGCAATTTTAGAGCTTTTTAGTTGATTTTTGTCATCCGCGGTTGTTATGCTCGGTTTTGGTATGTTTTGTAATTTCAGGCACGGAAACCGAGGCTCGGAACGAAGCCGGAAAGCTTAGACGGGATAAGAATGAAGATGCATGGAAATGCGTGCCAAGAAGTATGGAAACAAGTCTTAAAGAACTCATGAAGAAATAAGAAGAAAAGAGAAGGAAATAGCTTCTGAGGTGTCTGTGCGGGCGCACAAATTCCCTATGCGCCCGCATTTAAGGAGGATTTTAAACAAGGAGGCGTTCTGGGAGGTTGATGCGGGCGCATGAATCTCCTATGCGCCCGCATCAGCCGGTTTTCCGGAATTTTTAAATTCTTTTTATTTTCTTCGTAGTTAGGCTTTGTAAGCCCAACTTTGGGTACATTAGGCACGACTTTCTAGGCAAAAACAACTTATGCTTTTCATAATTAAGAATTACTCTCTTAGGTTTTAGAATAAAGCACTTTTCTCTCTCAAATTAATTTGGGAAATTAGGGTTTTTGTTCATAACATTAAATTCCAATTCAATTCAAGTCTTCAATTGTTTCTCCAATTTGGTAATTCTTCTGATTTTGTTCTTTATTTTAGTTTAATTTATGCTTTTTAGTCTCTCTAGTTTAATTAATTTAGTTATTTTTGTTTATGTTGATTTGTTTAATTATCAGTTACTTCATGAATTCAATTAGGAACTTTGCAACTATTCTTGCTTTAATTTTCATAAATCACGAGTGAGTAGCCTAATTTCTAGGGTTAGGGAAACCTTGATTAATTAATGGACTAATTAAATTAGGTTGCTTCAATTCCACAATTAGTAGTCAATTTCCTATTATTGGTTTCTTTGTTTACAATTGAATTGTGCGCAGATTTAGTTGTAATTCTGGTAATTGTTGAATTTGATGCCGAGAGGTAAAAATACCACAATAAGACCACTGAATAATAGGCGAAATTAGTCTAGGCATGAGCGAGAGCCGCTAGATGAGTTTCGAGGGAGTCTAGATTCGAGAGAATTAGTGAGCCCTAATTTGACGATAATTGTGAGGTTGAACGATCTTTGTTAGTGAATCCATTAGTTGTTCTTGGTGACCCGAATGACCCTAGGCTTAGTTTATTGGTTTAATCCTTCGTCATTTCCAGTAATTAGTTAGTAATTAGTCAGTAGTCAGTTAGTTAGTCAGTACTTCTCGACCAAGGCCCTTTATACAGTTTAAGCTTTTTAGAACTAATAGAGTTCAACTGCTTCCCTGAGGATTCGATCCTTACTTCCCTAACTACATTAGTTAGTGCTGTTTGGTTTACTTTTGATAGGTGTGCGATAGCCTGTTCATCGTCTTAGGTTCCTCAACGAAGGATCGAGAGATGAAGTTGAGTAAAGACTCCCTGTGTTTGATTAATTTGAAAACCATGAGAATAGGTGCTCAAGTTAAGGGATGTTAATAGTCTTCGTGAAAAAGTGCTTAGAAAACGTTTTATGCTCAAGCCATGAGAATAAGTCGTGTTCATAGTTCCACTTGTCATGCTAGCTCGAGAGAGTAGACATGACTCTTAGAACGACTTCCCCTTGACATTTCCCTCTACGTTCGATTTGACCTAGGAATTCGCGCCTTCATGTAGGAAGTGAGCGGTGTATTCCTTACCTTAGTCGTCTTTAATTCTTAAATTCAAGTAAAAATAAATCAACATTAGTGACAATCTGTCTTCTAAAATATAACCGACTTAAACTTACTCCTTAGACCGCCTTAGTGTAAAAACCTTTATCTCGTGGGATTCGATCCTTACTTGTCCTTACTAGTAACCTAGTGAGCCTTGCATGGTTTATCTTTGGTAGCCACTTCGACAGGCTGTCAAAATTTGGCGCCGTTGCCACGGATAAAACGGTTTTTCATTAAGTAGTTTTCTATTTGTGAGATTTTTCTCATAATTTCACCTTCCTTCCTTATTTTTCTTGTTATTTGCATACTTGTCATTGCTAGCTTTATTCTAGCATTGTATGCTACGCCGTTCACAAGGAACTCCTACCATACCATTTGTTCCAGAAATTAAAAAACATTTACGTGGTTTACGGGGACTTGTTCACGAATCTGGTGACCTTGTAGAAGGAGGAAACTTATTTGAATCTGATTCTATATCGAAGCATTGAGATATGTCTGAGGAAACTATACCACATAAGTCTCTCAGGGACTTTAGCAACCCTGAGGGCTTCGAATTGCGTAGTGGGATTTCATTACCGGCTAGTGCCGCAAACAACCATGAATTCAGCCCTCTCTTGATCTGTATGATCAAGGATGCTCAATTCAGGGGAAGTCCCACCGGATGCCCTTTTGCACATTTAGATAACTTCCTCGAGTTATGTTCCACGATAAAACATAACAATGTAATCCCAGAATTCATACGAATGCATATGTTTCAGTTTTCGCTAAGAGATAAAGCAAAATTTTGGGTCCGATCATTACCCGAGGGATCGCTCAAAACATGGGACAATGTTACCAAGGCTTTCTTGGAAAAATATTGTCCCCTTGAGAAAACCTCGGAACTTAGGTGAAAAGTCTCTAATTTTGCCCAAGACGACGATGAAACTTTGGATGAGGCATGGGAACATTTCAAAGACAACTTACGTTCATGTCCTCACCACGGTTTTAGTGAATGGTTGGTGTTCATGAGTTTCTAGGATGGTCTTCTGCCTAGCACAAGGGCTAACCTTAATGCCGGGTGTGGAGGTCAGCTGAAAAAGCTACCCTTGAACAAAGTTCAAGTAGCTATTGAGGAGGTTGCCAAGAATAAGAATTATGCTTGAAATTCTGATAGGAGACTTCTATTGAGGAAAAGTGTCGCTAAAACTGATGATTTTCAGGTGCTTAACTCCAAAATTGACCTCCTGACTAAATAACTAGAAAAAGCGCACTTCGCTTCTTCTAGTACTCTTTCACAAGTAATGTCTTGTGAAACGTGTGAAGGTCATGACCACACATCTTCGTACTGTGTTTCCACTATGGAAATGATTGCCTATTGTCAAGGCTATAATAATAATCAAGGTTGGAACCCCCAACCTAATTCAAACTATAATAAGGGAGGTGGTCCTCAATCAAACTTCCAACGACCACCCCTTCAGCAACAACCCGGCATCTATCGGCCTCCCGGCTATAACCCAGGGGGGCCGCCTCAACCTCGCCCTCCTTATCCTCCTCCCCCTAAAAAATCGGGGTTAGAACACGCGTTAGAATCATTTATGAACCAACAAACTAAAGCTAACGCCGATAATGAGAGGAGGGTAGGTGATCTCGCCACCTCTGTTCACCAACTTCAAGCTCACAATAAAATGATTGAGTCTCAACTCTCTCAAATCGGTAAACACGTTGCTAGCTCTACTCCTAACTCCGGAACTGAGCTTTCGGGGCAAACTGTTGTAAACCCAATGGAGCAAGCTAAGGCTATTACTCTTAGATCTGGTTGAAAGTCACCAAAAAAATAATGAAGGGGGTACCTCGGCTCTCGATGATGCTACCCTTGAAGTGGAATTAAGCCCGAACAATCAAAGAATTAGCAATGAGGTACCCCCGATAAATTCTGAAAAGGAGCAAGCTACTGCTCCGTTGAAAGTTCATGTTCCGTCACTCCCCTTCCCCCAAAGGGTGGTGGAACATAAGCTTAATGAGAAATTTGCTAAATTTTTTGAAGTCATTAAAGGACTTCAAGTGAACATTCCTTTTTTGCATGCCATGTCGCAAATGCCGGCATATGCAGAAATTCTCAAGGAGCTCTTATCAAATAAGAGTCGCCTTGAGGAAAGTGCCACTATCTCACTTCCTATGGAAGTAAGTGCTATTCTCCAGAATAAATTGCCAAAAAAACTTGGTGATCCTGAAAGTTTTTCGATTCCGGTAAAAATTGGCGATTTAGAACCTAAGAATGCACTTTGTGATCTTGGTGCTACTGCTAGCTTGATGCCTCTTTCTATGGCTAAAAAGCTGAATTATGAGGATATGAAACCTACTAGGATGTCCATTCAATTAGACGATCGCTCGGTTGATTACCTTTGGGCATTTTAGAGGATGTCCCGGTCCAATTTGGACGTGTCTTTGTTCCATGTGACTTTGTCATTTTGGAGATGGAGGAGGATACTCTTGTTCCTCTTATCTTAACCCATCCATTCTTGAAAACTGCTGGAGTTATTATCGATGTAAAAGATGGGCGCTTAATTTTGATTGTCGGTGATGAGAAAAATACTTTTTCATTCACCTAAACCATGAAAATGCCCATGATGGACGAGATTTATCACATCAATATTCTAGGTGATTGTGTTGATTCCTTCCGAGTAATGGAGGAAGTATATGACCCTTTAGAAACTCTTGTAACCAATGATGACCTTCTAGAGAATGACGAGGCTAAGGGGTATAACCTTAACCTTGACCGAACCCCGGTCCATATAACAAATGAGTTCGATGTCCTATTTATCGAAGGACAAGAGGAGTGTGTTACAGCTCCTCCAAAAGTAGATCTCAAACCCCTTCCTTCTCTTTTAAAATATGCTTTTTTAGATGAGAAAGAGTCTTGTCCGGTCATAATCAATGCTAAACTTGATGCCACTTCAATCGATAAATTGGTTTGTGTACTACGAAAATATCAAAGTGTTATTGGTTACACCATTTTAGACATAAAGGGAGTGAGCCCCTCTTTATGTATGCATCATATTCTTCTTGATGATGCCAATGCTTCATCAATTGAGCATCAAAGAAAGTTGAATCCGAATATGAAAGAAGTGGTGTGAGCCGAAGTGCTCAAACTACTTAAGGCCGGCATCATCTTCCCTATTTTCGATAGTAGGTGGGTGAGTCCGGTCCAAGTTGAGCCTAAAAAAGGAGGCATGACTATTGTGAAGAATGGCAAAGAAGAATCGATCTCTACAAGATCGGTTACCGGGTGGCGTATGTGCATAGATTACCACAAACTTAATAAAGCCACTCGGAAAGACCATTTTCCTTTGCTATTTATTGATCAAATGCTAGAGCGTTTGGTTGGTCATTCCCATTATTGTTTTCTTGATGGATATTCTGGTGTTTTCCAAATCCCGATTAATCCCGAGGATCAGGACAAAACCACCTTTACTTGTCCTTTTAGAACCTTTGCTTATCGAAGGACGCCTTTTGCAATTTGTAATGCCCCATCTACTTTTCAACGATGTATGATGGCTATTTTTTCCGATATGCTTGAATCATCCATCGAGGTGTTCATGGATGACTTTTCCGTTGGAGGATCGTCTTTTGACTAATGCCTATCTAATCTCGTTCTAGTATTAGAACGATGTCAAAAGGCGAACCAAGTCTTAAACTAAGAAAATTGGAAGTGCTTGGCCATGTCTTCTCAAAATGTGGCATTGAGGTGGATAGAGCTAAGATTGAGGTAATTGAACACTTACCCCCTCCTGTAAATGTCAAGGGGGTGACAAGTTTTTTGGGGCATGCAGGTTTCTACCGCTGCTTCATCAAAGACTTCTCCAAAGTCGCTAATCCCCTCACTCAGCTCCTCCTTAAGGATGCCCCGTTTGAGTTCACTAAAGACTGCCTTATAGCATTTGATCAGCTTAAGGTAGCCTTAATTTCTGCTTCCATCATACAAGCTCCCGATTGGTCTTCCTTTCAAGCTTATGTGTGATGCTTCAGACTTTGCCATTGGTACTGTTCTTGGCCAACGGAAAGATGGGAAGCTGCATGCCATGTATTATACAAGTAAAAATCTTGATGAGGCACAGCGGAATTATAGTACCACCGAGAAGGAACTTCTAGCCATTGTTCACGCTATGGAGAAATTCCGATCATACTTAGTGGGGTCTAAGGTCATTGTTTTTACCGATTATTCAACTTTGTCATACCTTCTCTCCAAGAAGGATGCAAAGTCGAGAGTTATATGATGGATCTTGCTCCTACAAGAGTTTGATCTTGAAATCCGTGACAAATGTGGGGCGGAAAATATAGTAGCGGATCACCTATCCCGCTTATGGTTAGTTTAGGGGGATAAGATCACTCCTGTGGATGACTCATTCCTCGATGAGCAACTAATGGCAGCTATAACTTCCCCTACCCCTTGGTTTGCGGATTATGCAAACTACCTAAGTGCCGAGGTTATTCCGCCAGATTGCTCTTACCAACAAAGGCGGATATTCATGCATGATGTTCGTAACTACTATTAGGATTACCCTTTATTGTTCAAAAGAGGAACTGATGGCCTCTTTCGATGTTGTATCCCCGAGTCGGAAATTCTAAATGTCATTTATATGTGTAGTTCATCACCTTATGGCGGACACATGGGTTCTGATAAAACCTTGGTAAAGGTTTTGCAAAGTGGTTTCTTTTGGCCAATAATGTTTAAAGATGTGTGGTCCTTTGTGAAATCATGTGACCAGTGTCAACGCACCAGGAATCTTACGAGAAGGCATGAAATACCCCTTAACAACATCCTAGAATTGGAAATATTCGATGTTTGGGGGATGGACTTCATGGGGCCTTTTCTAATCTCCTTTGGGAACCAATATGTATTGGTTGCTGTAGATTATGTAACAAAATGGGTGGAAGCTATTGCATTCCCCACCAATGACTCAAAGGTGGTTATTAAGCTTTTCAAGGATGTCATTTTTCCGAGGTTCAAAGTACCTCTAGCTGTTATTAGTGATGGGTGGTCGCACTTTGCAAAGCGTGCCCTCCAAACCCTCCTTGTTAAGTACGGGGTTAAGCATAAGGTTTCCATATCTTATCACCCTCAAACAAATGGACAGGCCGAGATCTCTAATCGGGAGATCAAAGCTATCCTCGAGAAGACTGTCGATAGGTCTCGTAAGGATTGGTCCACAAAGCTTTCCGATGCCTTATGGGCCTATCGGACAGCTTTCAAAACTCCTATAGGCACGACTCCCTATAAACTTGTGTATGGGAAGTCGTGCCATCTTCCTGTGGAATTAGAACACCGAGCACATTGGGCCATAAAAACTTTAAATTTTGATTTTCAAAGTGCCAGTGACAAAAAGGATTCTTAACCTCCATGCCTTGGAGGAAATTCGTCTCGATGTTTACGAGAATGCTCGTATCTATAAAAATCGAACCAAGGTTTATCATGATAAACATATCATGAGAAGGGATTTTAAGGTGGGAGATAAGGTCCTCCTCTTTAATTCGCGATTTAGGTTATTCCCCAGAAAGCTAAAATCGCGATGGAGTGGGCCATTTATTGTCCACCAAGTTTTCCCTTTCGGTCAAGTTGATATAGGCAATGAAGCGAAGGAATCTTTTAAAGTTAATGGTCAACGATTGAAAATTTACCATAATGGAACTCCTATCAATGTTTGCCTAGTTGTGCACCTAGATGACTTTGATGTGACTTCAATTGCATCTTAGTTCCTATTTCTGTTGCTTGCTTCAAGCTCGAGACGTTAAACAAGCGCTCAAGGGAGGCACACCTTGTCACTTGTACATAATTTCTTTAAATTTTAGCTCATTTTGAGCATTTTAGGCTCGTCATGAGCATTTTTTGTGAGTTTTGGGGATTTTATCACCCCATTATCTTTGATGAGCTTATTCAGCCAAGGAAACCCATTGGGCATATTCTTTGAGGTTCTTGTGATGTTTCAGTTGACAAATTGAAGCCAAATAAGTGTCATGCTTCATATGAGGCAAGACTTGATGACTTTTTTTGCTTTTTCGGGGATTCTATCACCCCGAGTCACCCCTTAAGTAATTTTATCAAAAACCGACTCCTCCATTATCTCACTTGGCATTGTCTTGAACTTATGTGGCCTACCTTAGTTCTTATTTTGGCTCATAAGTCCATTGGAGTTCATCTTTGAACCTTATTTGCTATTTTTGGGAAACATCATCACGAGAGGCATATGGGGCACCCCCGGACCTCGTAAGTGGTGCTAACATTTCATACTTGTCCATATGGAAGGCTCTTAAAACTTACTTGACTTATTTTTGGCCTATGGTACATTTTAGGTATGATGAATGATGTTTTTTTTGAAATTTTGCTGCTTAGCACCCTCCCTTTCACCATACACAGACCTAGTGCCCGCTACTCTAATGTAGCGCCCGCTAGGCATAACAAAAAACATTTTCAAAGGCTACTGCCTCATTTTAAAGAAAATGATCAGAAAAAAGGGGGTAGCGGGCGCTCCTGTAGCCTAGCGCCCGCTAGGGGTAGCGCTCGCTGCCCACAGGAGCGCCCGCTATCTATTTGGGTTATATTTCCAGAAGCCACTGACTTCATTTGGAATAAGTGATAAGAAAGGGTAGCGCCCGCTCCTGCAGTGTAGTGCCCGCTACCCCTATGTAGCGCCCGCTATGCTGTCGTTTTATCCATAGTATATTAGAGAATCTTCATTTCTTATCTCATATTCCTATTTTCTACATCTCACCTTCTACTTTATCTCACCAAAACACACTCTCATCCATCCTTCCCTCATCAAAACTACATCAACTTCTCTCAAATCCTCATCAAAAATACACTCAAATCTTCCATTTCCTTACTTTTTTTTTGAAGATCTCATCATAAATCTCATAAAAAACTGCATTTTTTCATGAAGATCATAAAAATCAATTTGGGGAAAAGTTAGGGTTTTATACAAACATTCGATTTTTAACTTTTCTAGTTCACAATTGGTGTTTATAGAGTGTTTTCATGCTCTATTTGGTACCATTTCTTCTTCTTCCAACTCGATTTTTGATTATTTTCACTTAAAAAATGTTGTTCTCCATTTGAATGTATGCATGTTTAGTTTTTAGTTAATTAACTTCAGAAATCTTTGTTTTTGAGCTCTTATTGGTAATTTGTGAGTTTGTTTTGTTTGTGCTTGATTTTACTAACTCTTGGTTGACATTTTTGATTGTATATATCTTTGTAACAACTCAAGCAATTTTTTTTGGTTTTTGTATGTGGATCTTTGGCTTTTTGAGGTCGCCATTGATTCATGAACTGGTTGTTTAGTTGATTAAGGATACTTTTTCTCTTTCTTCCCACTTTCTTTTAGATTAATCTCTTGATTAGGGTCTTTTTGCAACCTTGTTACCGTAGTCATGAGGATTATCTTCTCTTTGAGTAAAAAGAAACGTAAGACTGTTGATTTAGATCCCGAACCAAATACCCTTCCTGAGGCGGTTGACCCACCGCCAATTAGAATCCCTAACAAGGACCGACAAAAATGGGCCGATTTGAACGCGCGTATGTTAAGAGGTACGCAGTTCTATGATCCAAAACCTGTACAACCCTTAAACTTTGAGGCCGAAATGCAAGTTTTGTTTGAGAACTTAGGTTGGACAAACTTTGTTCATTCGCACAACGTCAACCCAACCTACCTCTATTTAACATTCGAATTCCTAAGTACTTTTAAACGTAGACAGACTTCGGATTCCGATGAATTTCCTGAACATGAACTTAGTTTCCGGATGTTTAATAACAAGCATACCATCACCCTATCACAACTTAACACATATTTTGGATGTGATCCGGCCAACCCCATCTTTGAACCATTTGGGGTCATTGTTCCAGGATTCCACCTCCATGAATTCTGGAAGGAAATTACTGGCTTCGATAGCTTCCATTCTACCACTTCGTTGGCCAGTCAGATACACCAACCGAGTTTGAGGCTTTTGCACCGGTTGTTTGGTACCTCTATCTTCTCCAAACAAGATTTGGGGAAGATAACCAAAATGAGCTTCGTTGCCTTTACATGTAGCTAAGCAAAAACTCGATCGGATGCCTTAATGCCGGTTGGATGTTTGTTAAGCGTTGTAGAGAAATTGTCTCCAAACCCCACATGAAAGGAGAAATCAGTTTGGGTGGGTATATTACCCTTATAGCTAGAAAATTAGGATATTGTCACTACTTCCATGCACTACAAACGATGAACGATGATCTATTGTTTGACTTAGACTCGTTCACTACCATTTGGTTCGTGCATGAGACTTCTAGGCTGGATTGAGTGAGTTGGTTAGAAAATAGGCGACGCCACTGCTATTTGCCTAACCCCTCACTCACCATGTTCAAAAGGAATCCCCTTTCCTTATTCCTTTCAAACCTCTGAGTCCGGAAGACCACTCCTTATTTTCTAGGCGCTACCTGATATACGTGTTTTATGTTGTGTTTTTCCCTCATTTTCGGTTGATTCTTGTGCTAAATAGTTAGTTTTGTGGCTTTTTTTATTAACTATCGTCTTTCAATGTTAAGCTATGTTTTAGAATGGTTTTAGCATCTTTATTTGACTTTTAGGACCTTTTACGATTATTTTATACTCTATTAGTTATTACGCGTGGTTTTCGGTTTTGTTTTGTATGTTACAGGAGCGTAACAGAGAGTTATGAAGTCATTGGAAGTTAAAACGAGTCAAAAAGCACTTGCCTCGAGATGCGTGCTATATCACGGAAAGTCACAAATGAGATTCAAAGAATCGGGCACAGAAATAAGCAAGATCATCAAATTATGGTTCATTATGGTTCATGCGGGCGCAGCCTTTTAAGCTTCCTTGACCTATGCGCCCGCAACATAGATCAGCAACCTCATAAGTCTCAAAATAAAGGACCTGCGGGCGTAGGGAAGGAACTCAATTTCTTCTATGCGGGCGCAAGTGAAGGATTTCTCGCCCCGATTGACTTTTCCACGCGGTTTTGCTTCGTGGGTTTTATTTTAATAAAACCTAAATACTATATGTACTCATTGCATAGGGGGCACGACCCTAACTACTTCTTATCATGCTTTTAGACTTAGGAATCGAAAAACCCTTATTCTCTCTAGAATTTTAGCACTGATTACTTTGTTTCAACAATTCAAGCGTTCAATTTATGCAATTCATTCATTATTTTGGTAATCTCTTTCCTTATGCTTTTCAATTCCTTTAATTTCATGAATCTCTTTAGTTTCTTACTTTTTAGTTTAGATTAATTAGTTTTGCTATTTTGATTCTTAATTTAGTTTTATTAGTAATTAATTTAGTTTTAATTTGTTTTTATTTATGATCATGTTATTTAATTTTGATTTTGTTTTTGTTCCCTTAATTATGAGTGAGTAGTCGTTTTCTCTAGAGTTAGGGGATCTATGATCATGGTGTGAATTTAATTTATGTTCTCTAATTAGTTCTTGGCTTTTAATTGAATTCCTATTATTGATTTCTACCGATTGCAAATAAATTGTGGCCAGATTTAGTTGTAAGTTAGGTTATTGTCGAAATCGAGGCCGAGAGGTAAGATTACCACAATTAGACCACTGAATAATAGGCAAAAACGAATTTATGCAAGTGAGGACCGGTAAAGGAGTTTTGAGGGAGTCTAAGTTCGAGAGAATTAGTGAGCTCTAGTTCAATGAATGCCAATGAATTGATTAGTGAACGTTAATTGAGTTTGTTGATTGATCATAGTGAACCGATTACCCTAGGTTTCCATTAATATAGTTTAATTAATAATTTCCCGTCATTTCCTTAGTTTTAGTGTTAGTCTTCTTAGTTTTAGTAATCATTAACCGAATTTTCCACCAAGGCCCCTTACACACTTTAGGCTTTTTAGAACTAGTAGAATTTAATAACCTCCCTGAGGATTCGATCCCTACTTCCCTAGCTATATTAGTTAGAGTTGTTCAGTTATTTTTGAGAGGTGCGCGATAGATTGTTCAAATTTTGGCTCCGATGCCAGGGAGGCAATTTCTAATTCTATTAGTCAAGTTTAAAGTGTTTTCTTATTTTTATTTTCGGTTTTATTTCCTCACCTCAGGGAACATTCATGTTCTTTGAGGTAGTTCTTATTTCGGTTTCGAGTTTCGATTGTGTGTAGGTATTAGGTTGTATGCTGGTTTGGATTGACCCTAAACCGGAAAGATCATTGCATAAGAGGAGTCGTAGGAGGAAGTGGAGATTACGAAGAGTCATTCTTTCCGATCGAACACTGGTTGATTTGACACAACTTTTTGCTAAGTTGAATATTTCCGATAGTTCAGATAAGGAAGAGATGGCAGAATCATAGTTCAACGAGAACAACCCACCACGAAATGATGCACCACCGCCACTGCCGCCGCAACCACCAGCAAGGTCCTTAAGAGACTATTCTTAGCCGAGTTCTGCAACAATGGGAGGTGGATACCGAGTTCCTGATATAGAGGCCTTGAATTTCGATTTGAATCCAGCTTTGGTGAACATGGTTGAAAGGAATCAGTTTGCAGGCACATTGAAGGAAGATCCGAACTTACATTTGAATAACTTCATTCAGTACTGCAATACAATCAAGCAAGCTGGTGTATCTCAAGATTACGTACGACGTATGATGTTTCCATTTTCATTAAAGGAGAAAGCTCAATCTTGGTTGAATAGGTTAAACATGGATAATATCAATAGTTGGGATGACTTGGCTCTTGCTTTTCAAAGGAAGTACTATCCTCCGGAGAGAACTGCATAACTTAGGATTCAAATTACGAACTTTAACCAAGAAACTGATGAAACTCTTTATGATGCATGGGAGAGATTCAAGGATTTGTTGAGAATGTGCCCTCACCACAGACTTGAGAATTGGTTTCTAGTGCAATCATTCTATAATGGCTTGGGTAATGAGAGTAGAACTTTACTTGACTCTGCTACTGGTGGTCGATTTATGAACCAAGAAGTCAATGCTGCTTATGATCTAATTGAGGAGATTGCCATCCATAATTCTCAATTTGGTAATCCCAAAAGATATGCTAAGAGAAGAGGAAAACATGTAGTAGATGACAAATATGAGAGTTTGGCTTCACAAATCAATGCAATCCATGAGAAGCTAGACAAGATCAACACACCATCCTCCAATCCAATGACGGTAGCTGCAATGGCTGCACTTTCGGGAGCTACAAATGTCTTTAGTGATTTATGTGGTTCTTTTGGACATATTATGCAAGCATGTCATAGTTCTATGGAGCAAGTATGTGCATTTCAAGCTTACAAGAATAACCCTTTTTCCAACACATACAATCATGGTTGGAAAGATCATTCATACTTCTCCTACAAGAATACTAGCAATGTTCAAAATCCACAGCAGCAGCCACATTTTGCACCACAACAACAACAACAGGTTCAACAGTTTGCTCCACCTCAACCACCGGGTTACAGTAGACCACCACCTCCAGCACCACCCCGAGCACCTCCACAGCCAACTATCAATGAGTTTTCAGAACTGAAGAACATGATGATGAAGATGCAGAAACCCATGGAAGCTATGCAGGCCCGCAATCGACAATTGGAGACTCAAGTAGCCCAAATTGCTCAATCATCAGCTCAATGGCAACAAGGCCAACTTCCTCCTCAACCTGCTCCATCAAATGCTTCATCAAGCAATCTACCTCGTGACCATTGCAATTCCATTGCAACAAGAAGCGGTACTTACTATGAAGGTCCTAGAATGCCTGATGATGATGCTAACAAGGCTGCAGATGGGACAAAGAAGACTAGTGTCATTGAAGACCTTGAGGAAGTAGCTGCAAAAAAAGAGAATGAAGTCTCAAAGGTGCCGTTACCCTTCCCGAACAGGGTAACCAAGAGTAAGAACGATAATCACTTTCATAAATTCCTTGAAATAGTTAAAAATTTGCAAGTCACTGTGCCTTTCATTGATTTAATTACTCAAGTACCTACTTATACTAAATTTTTGAAAGATATATTGAGCAGGAAACGTGAGTTAAATGTAACAGAGACAGTTGCACTCACAGAGGAGTACAGTGCGATCCTTCAAAATAAATCTCCTCCTAAGTTGAAGGATCCAGAATTTTTTCAATTCCATGTAATATAGGTCCTTTATTTATTCATAAGGCTCTTTGTGATTTAGGAGCTACTGTAAGTGTGATGCCCTTACCAATATACAGGAAGTTTGACATGGGAGAGCTTAAATTTACTAATGTTACTTTGCAGATGGCGGATATAACTGTAAAATACCCTTAGGGTGTTTTGGAAGATGTACCTGTTAGAGTAGGAAAATTTTTCATTCATGCTAATTTTGTTGTCCTTGATATTGATGAGGATGCTCATATCCCTATCATTCTAGGTAGACCTTTCTTACATACTGCAGGTACCGTCATCGATGTCAAAAATGGAAGCTGAACTCTTTCTGTAGGGGATGACAAAGTGACATTCAATCTTAATAATGCAATGAAAAATCCGATGGTAGAGTAGTCATGCTATAGGATCGATATTATTGGTGAGATTGTTTTGGATGACATGCCTCGATCCCTTACAAAGGATCCCCTAGAGGCTCTTTTGTGTTTGGATGCTAATGCAGGTGAAGGACATTCGGAGATTGATGCCATAGGCCACAAATTGAAAAGTGAGAAGATGACTTTAGAGGAGAGCCAAAGGTATCAATCATTGCCTCAACAATCATATGCCATCAAAGAGGTAACATAGCCTGAAATGAAACCCCTTCCTCCTAATTTGAAATATGCTTTTCTAGATGATGCCGAGATGTATCCAGTTATAGTTAGCTCTAAACTTACTGATAGTCAACTTGAAAAGTTACTAGTTGTGCTTAAAACTCATAAAAAAGCTATTGGTTATACACTCGATGATCTAACTGGAATATGTCCTGATTTTTGTATGCATAGAATTCATCTAGAAGAAGGCCATAAGCCTTGTATACAGGGACAAAGGAGACTTAACCCTAACATGCAGGAAGGGGGTAAGAAAGAGGTTCTCAAACTTCTTGATGCAAGTATCATTTATGTTGTGCCAGATTCTCAATGGGTAAGTCCAGTGCAGGTAGTCCCTAAGAAGGGTGGAACAATTGTTGTGCGTAATGATAAAAATAAACTTATCCCTACTAGAGTTGTTACAGATTGGCGAATGTGCATTGATTACCGGAAATCAAATGTTGCCACCAAAAAGGATCATTTCCCTCTCCCTTTTATTGATCAAATGTTAGAAATGCTAACAACTAACAAATATTTTTACCCATCTAGATGGTTACTCAGGTTTCTTTCAAATACCTATCCATCCTGATAATCAATCAAAAACGACATTTACATGTCCTTATGGTACTTTTGCTTACCCTAGAATGCCCTTTGGTCTACGTAATGCACCTGCTACCTTTCAACGATGTATGATGGCTATATTTTCTGACTTCATAGAGTCTAGCATGGAAGTCTTCATGGATGATTTTAGTGTCTATGGTACTGATTTTGATTCATGTTTGGCTAACTTGACTAAAGTGCTTAAACGATGTGAACAGGTGAATTTGGTCCTCAATTGGGAGAAATGTCACTTTATGGTGACAGAAGGAATTGTCCTAGGACATCTAGTCTCTGAAAGAGGTATTGAAGTAGATAAAGCTAAAATTGTGGTTATTGAACAATTACCTCCACCAGTAAGTGTAAAAGGTGTTAGAAGCTTTCTATGTCATGCAGGGTTTTTACTGCAGATTCATTAAAGATTTTTCTAAAGCTGCTAAACCCTTAACTCAACTGCTATTAAAAGATGCCGAGTTTAAATTCACTGATGAATGCCTTGAATCTTTTAATTTGATCAAACAAGCACTAATCTCAGCACCAATCATTCAATCACCCGATTGGGAATCACCTTTTGAAATTATGTGTGATGTTAGTGACTATGTTGTAGGTGTCGTGTTAAGTCAGCGAAAAGATAAGATTTTGCATGCTATCTACTATGCTAGTAAGACTTTAGATCCAGCTCAGATTAACTATGCTACAACTGAAAAAGAACTGCTTGATATAGTGTATGCTTTAGATAAATTTCGTTCTTATCTTATAGGTTTGAAAGTTATTATTTACACTGACCATGCAGCTTTAAAGTACTTACTTGGAAAGACAAAAGCAAAACTGAGGCTTATTAGATGGATTTTGCTCCTCTAGGAGTTTGATCTAGAAATACGTGACAAGAAAGGTGCAGAGAATGTGGTTGCAGACCACCTATCTAGAATTCGATATGATAATGGGGAGATTTCAACTCCCATTGATGACTCTTTTCGTGATAATCATCTTCTTGTTGTGATTTCTAACACTCCATGGTTTGCTGATTATGCTAATTACGTAGTTGGAGGAGTGTTACCTCCCGATCTTACTTATCAGCAACGGAAAAAGTTTTTACATGGTGTTAGGCGTTATTTTTGGGATGACCTAACTTGTTTCGTGAGTGTGCAGATTGCTTATATCACAGGTGTGTACCAGATTGGGATGTCTAAGGAGTTTTGCACCATTTCCACTCTTCACCCTATGGAGGACATGTTGAACCTGCCAAAACAATGTTTAAGGTATTGCAATCCGGTTTCTATTGTCCTACGATACTCAAGGATGCCAGAGATTTTGTCATGTCTTATGATTCGTGCCAACAGACAAGTAATATCTCAAAAAGGCATGAAATGCCTCAAACAGGTATCTTAGAAGTTGAAATTTTCGATGTTTGAGGTATTGATTATATGGGTCCCTTCCCTTCTTCTAATGGTAATCATTTTATATTGGTCGCTGTGGATTATGTTTCTAAGTGGGTGGAAGCAATTGCTTCTCCCCACAGTGATGCTAACACCGTTTTAAGAATGTTTAAGCAGGTTATTTTTCCTAGGTTCGAAGTCCCTAGAGCTATCATCAGTGATGGGGGAACGCACTTTCATGAGAAAAGGTTGGATAAACTGCTAGAGAAATACGGTGTTTACCACAGGACGGGTTGGCATATCACCCACAAACAGTGGTCAAGTCGAGGTTTCAAACCGAGAAATCAAGTCCATTGTAGAGAAGACGGTCGTGAAATAAAGAAAGGATTGGAGTAGCAAGCTTCATGATGCTTTATGGGCGTATAGAACAGCGTGCCATCTTCTAGTAGAACTTGAATACGAAGCTTATTGGGAAATCAAAGAATTAAACATGGATGCTAAGCTTGAGGGTGAAAAACGGTTGCTACAGTTGAATGAATTGGATGAATTTCAGCTAGGAGCATATGTTAATGCCAAAATCTACAAAGAAAAGACGAAAAGATGGCACGAAAAGCGAATCATGAAAAGGGAGTTTCAAGTGGGTGAGAAGTTTCTATTGTTTAACTCAAGACTTCGATTAATCACTGGAAAGCTGAAATCTATATGGAGTGGCCCCTTTACAATGATAAATTTTAGCAAATTTGGCTATGTTGAAGTTCAAAGTGAAAAGGGTCAAGTATTCAAGGTTAACAGTGAAAGGTTGAAGCCATACTATGAAGGAGATGTCATCGGTTTGGTTGAAGTCATCCAACTCGATGATCTTAAAACACCTTGATTACTAATGCAGCCATGGTCAAGCTAGTGACCTTAAAAGAGCGCTCCTCGGGAGGCAACCTCAGCTTTCTATCCTTTCTTTTCTCTTTTTGTGTGTTTTTGTTCGTTTTTCGTAGTTTAGTTTAGGTTAGTTTAGCTTTTGTTTTAATTTTGTGAAGCCTAGCTAAGGGTCTAAGTGTTTAATGCTTAATTGGGGTAATTAAGGAGAGATTAAGAGTAAAACGTGCTTAAGTGTTGATTAATAATAATAATTTATAATTTAACTCATTAATTAAGGAGAAAAAGGAAAAAATAAGCAAAACATAATCTCAGAAGGTAGCGGCGGGCACAGCGCTCAAATCTTGATCTCCTCTATGCGCCCGCATTTTAAAACAGAGGCTCAGCATTTTTCTGCAGAAGGGACCTGCGGGTGCAGCCCTCATCCCCATTTTCTTCACAGCGGGCGCAAGTACCCCCTGTGGTCACCCGTTCGTTTTTTTTNTACTATTACTATTACTATTACTATTACTATTACTATTACTATTACTATTACTATTACTATTACTATTACTATTACTATTACTATTACTATTACTATTACTATTACTATTACTATTACTATTACTATTACTATTACTATTACTATTACTATTACTATTACTATTACTATTACTATTACTATTACTATTACTATTACTATTACTATTACTATTACTATTACTATTACTATTACTATTACTATTACTATTACTATTACTATTACTATTACTATTACTATATCCTTTTATTATTAATATTATTTTTATTTTCATCTTTTAATCTCCTAAACCTCACCTAATCTCCCCTAATCTATCTTCTTCCTCCTCCCTCACACCATTAAAACCCCAAAAACCTTCAACTCCAAATCACCATAACTCACTCCATACTACTCCAAATCACTTAAAATTTTAACACAACACTCCTCTCACTACTCTAAACAACATCATGGAGTTAAAATTTAGAAAAAAAAATCACGAATTGCACAACCTAGGGTTTGAAAATCCGAATTAAATTTGGGTTTGATTTTTGGGTTGCTACTTCAATTTTCTTCAAATTTCTTGCTCTATTATCATCTACTAAGGTATAACTTCCTTTTTATCCAATTTTTATGAAGTTTTATGAAGTTTTCATGAATTTCTAACTTTTGGGTATTTTTATTACGAATTTAATTTCTAATTCTAAACTTGATTGTTGTTGTTCATGAGTGCTTAACAGTTATTTTTATGCTTCTTTATCATTTTTAGAGTTTTTAATTATGAGTAGTTGGAAGTTTTTGTGCTATATTGTTGAGTAAGATTTTCGTGAAATTTTTTATGATTGCTCATGAAATTGTTGATAATTAGGAGTGTTAACTAGTAAAATTCATGCTTAAAGTCTTTAGAATGCTTAAAATCATGCTTTGGATTACTTCATTGCTTACTTAGAATTATAACTTTGCTCATGAATTTTCATTAGCAACTTTCATATTGAACTTCATGCTTAAAAATTGGTTAATAGTTGTTGTTTATGCTAAAATCTGCTCTAGCTAGCAAACCTTAGCTGGTTCCGGCTATAGCTAAATAATTATTGATTTTTTTCGTTTTGATGTAGAAGGAAATAATGTAAAGGCGGGAGTGGGGAAGACACCAGATGTGGTGATGCGGAAAACCCCCCTAAATCGGGGCAAAAAACCGCGGGTGGCTTTGAGTCCACCAGTCCACTAGTTAATAAGGTTGTTTACAATTACAATGTATAATGCTAGCTAGATAGCTAGGTAGTTTTAGTTTATAGCTACTAAGTGTCTAGCTTAAAGAATGTAAATGAAATATATGAGTTGTGCGTACAAATAATGAATAATAATAAATGTATTTATTTTCTTCTGATTGCCTTGTGTACGTATCTTCTTTCTTTTCCCCTATTTATAGAATAACCGTGGATTTCTAGCCGTTATCTCTTCTTCAAGGCCGTTGCTCTTTGAAAATGCACCTAGCTTGATTTATCGGCTAGATTCAAGCCAGTTTGAAATGTGGATCCTATTCTTTAGGCACGATCTCCTCAATATCTTTGAACCAACTTCCACGTCCTCCCGCTTCTAGAGGCTCCTTGGAATATTCTCCTTCTAACTCCTTGATTCTCGGACCCACTACCTTGACCGTGTCTAAGCTGCAGCTGCTAGCTGGGTACCTGCGTAGCTGACAATCAAGCTGGATTATAGGTAGAAATTTTAGCCATAACAGTTGCTACTCATCTTAACTAGTTTATCTCTATTTTCTCTTAAACTCTCATTGGAGTTGTTTGGATGATTTTAATCATTCAATGGTTGGATTCATATTATGGTGGAAGTTGGTTTTTGGTGTTGCAATTGATGTTCCTTTGTGAATATGAGCTTGGAAATGTTGGTTTTGGAGGTATAATATACAAGTAATGCTTAAGTTTTGATGTTATTGGTTGCACTCTTGGTTTTAGTTGATTAGAACTTTGTAGTTAGATGACTACAAAATCTTGATTGTGAATACGGGCCATGCCGAAATTTCCGCAAAATCTTGTTTGTAACTTTGATTGTATGATGACTACAATGCCTTGATTGTTTTCTTTGATCATGCTATTACATCCCATGGTTTGTTATGCTTTCATGATTGGCATGATTTTTATTTCAAGACTTGCTTCAATAGAATGCTAATCCTTGTTTTTCCTGCATATGTTTTGTAGGATAATGAGGAAATCAATTGGCAAATTACTTCGCGGAGGCCCCAAGAAATCCCAGAAAACCGGGGCATCCTCTTCAGCTTCTAAGGGAAAGCAACCATCATCCTCCAGAACACCACCTCAAAACCGACAGGAAAGGCAGAAACGTTATGAAAAGCTTTCCAAGAGAACAATCAGATCCACATGGTTCTTCCACAAGGACACATGTGACAAGCTCGGTATTACAGATCAGGTCATGAGAATGGCCTACCGGATTGGATGGGGAAACTGGATCAATCCTACCATTCCCGGTCCTGATGGCAAAACGAAACAGGTCCCACACACATACAGAGAGCTCACGCTAGAGTTCCTATCTAGTTACCATTTCCATGTTAACCAGGAGTCTCCTGCAGCTGAAAGAAAGACACACATCAGCTTCACCATCTTCGGACAGCATTCTGAGATGGATGTAGATGAATTAAATGAGAGGATCCTATGGAATCCCGAAAATGCAGTATAGTTTACAGCAGAGCATGAGTGGGGACCATATTTTGAGGGAGCTTGGTGGGAGCGAATTACTGATGGCAGTTCCACCTTCACTTCTACCACTGCCAAAGCATCAGAGGTCCAGCATCGAGCCCTTCGGTACTTTTTGAGATTTGTGGTTTACTGCCTATTTTCGAGAGGAGAGTTAGGTCAAGTCTACCCTGATGAGATTAGATTATTGTTGATGGTGACAGAAGGATATGGCAGACAACCTCTCAATTATAACTTCGGGTTCTTTCTAGCTTACCGGTTTGTTGAGATTGTAGAGGGGATTACCAACACCGGCACTATTTACATAGGTGGCATGATCACATGGTTGGCCCACACTCTAGGTCACACTGAGGAGATCCACCAGCTAAACCCGGTCGAGGAGAACCCCTACCTCGACACTACTACCCTGGGAGCTGCTAACTTCCTGAGACATTATCAAAGAGGGCACAGAGAGAGATTTGTTTGATGTGTTTGGGAAATTTCATGGTGTTACCTGCCTAGTGCCTATGTTAGTCTCACCAATCAGGAGCATCCAGACGGCCAGAACCCTTGGAGGATCCCACCTGACCACATCCCACTACAAGAGAGGGCGGATTCAGAGAAGACGGTCGTGCAGATGGTCAACCTAATCCAGCAAGTAGGCGGCCAACCCCAGCGTCATCCAGCCCCACCACGACCTGAGCCCCCACGACATAGCTATGTCGGTCACTCCTCCTCCACATTCGATATGACTCCCCTGATGAACCGATTTGATGTCATGCATCTCTATAACCAGCAGTGGTTCGACAGGATAGATCATTCACTTAAAGGACTCTGTTCTGATGTTGACTTGCTGCAGAGAGTCTAGTGGAGCGAGCACACGAGCAATGTTGAGGCTGGGACTGTTCAGGGATTCCCGAACCATCCTAACTGGCAACCCACTTATGATCCTAGCACGGAGCCTACCTCCTATCCCTATTAGTCGTTCTATGACCAGTACTATCCTAGGTACTGGGGACCTGGTCAGTAGAGCTCGGCTTCACCTCCTTCCTATTTTTTGCATGGTTATTTGTCTCGGGACAGGACAAAATTTGGTTTGGGGGGAGGATTTATGTATTTTTGTATATTTTTGCTTAGTTTTTTTATTTTTATTTTTACTTTTACTTTGTTTTCTTTTATTTTTGTTTTCTTTTTCCTCGTATTTTTTACCTTTTTCTTTGGATATTGGTTTGTTTCTTTCCCTTTTCAGGATTTGTTTCAATCGGGATGTATTATTGATTCAGTACTTAGTTAGACTCCTGTTAGGAATTAATACTGGTTTGGTTAGATCATTCCAACCTCTCTTTTGTTTTGTTCTGTGTGTTTAGTTAGCTTTAATTGCTTTCTTAGTTTAGTTTTATTGCTTTCTTAGGACTGTTGCATGGTTTGTACCGCCCAACCTGGGAGCGGACAACTAATGCGTTCCACCTATTGAATTGAACAGGGTTCTATGGTCGGCTCGTGACCCCTGGATGCCTAAGGCGAATGGGAGTTTACATGTGACCAAAAAGATTGTACTGTTTTCTTAGGTTTAATTTTAGAGAGATTTGGCTTAATGGATTATTCGTGTCCCGGTTGAGTTTTATTGTTGGAATTGACTACTTCTGTACCCCTTATGCTTATTTTGAAAACATTATGACTCTTGACTACGGATGGATCCACATGTGTGATTTGTTGGCTATGACTTGAATTTGATTGCTTAATTTTCTTTTATTGGTCAACTCTTCTCAACCTTGCTTGGGTCTTGGACTTGAACTGTGTTAACAGGAGGATTTAAACCACTTTTGAATATAATTTCATTCATATTTTCCTTTCATGTGTGCTTAGTTCCTGGTGCAATTATGATCTTGAGTTTGACTTTGGATTCTAGTAACTTTAATTGTGGATTTTGTGTATGTTGCGCATGATAAAAGGCCCTCATTTCTTCTTTTGAGCTTCAGAGTTTCATTTCCTACATTTATATTTTCCCTTGATCCCATGTTTTGAGCTTTTATTCCTTTCGTTTGTATTTTTAGCCACATTACAAGCCTACTAGCCTTGCTACATAATACATTATATGCCCAAACTTGGTTTGGGGGAGTTGAAGTAGTTGTGATGTTGTCAAAATAGACTTTTGAAAGGTGTTATGGAGGATTGATGGTGAAATAGTTGGAAATGTTATTGTTGAAAGTTAAATTATAAAGTTTCACATATAAGGCTATGCATACCAATGTCTAGGCTGTTGTATTTAATTAAAAAGTCATATTTTATTCATGGGATAGTTATGTATGTGTGATGATTATGTTTATTGTTTAATGAATTTTAAGGAAAAACAAATTATTAAGTGTCGTGAAACTAAGGTATATTATGCATGAAAAATAAAGTAAAGAAAAATTTATAAAAGCATAATAAAGTTGAAAAAAAAAGAGATGAATTGAAATAAAAAGAAAGAAGTTTAAAGTTTGTGAAGTAGTGGTTGTTGATTGATTTATGATATTTATGGTGTTGATGTGAAAAATAAAGAAAAGTTTGGTTTGATTTGGTTGAATTGGATGTTGGAGAATGTTGATGATTTTCCTTGATTTTTTATACGTATACCTCGCATTCCACAACATTATCCCAAATTTTTATCCTACCCATCACCCTAGCCACATTATTTTGTTTTTATGTTGTGTTTTTCCCTCATTTTTGGTTGATTCTTACGCTAAATAGTTAAGTTTGTGGCTTTGTTTTGATTAAATATCGTCTTTCGATGTTAAGTTATGTTTTAGAATGGTTTTAGCATCTTTAGTTGACTTTTAGGACCTTTTACGGTTATTTTATACTCTATTGGTTATTACACGTGGTTTTCAGTTTTGTTTTATATATTATAGGAGCGTAATAGAGAGTTATGAAGTCATTTGAAGCTAAAACGAGTCAAAAAGCATTGGCCTCGGGATGCATGCCAAGTCACGGAAAGTCACGAATGAGATTCAATGAATCGAGCGAAGAAATAAGCAAGATCATCAAATTATGGTTCATTATGGTTCATGCGGGCGCAGCTTTTTAAGCTTCCTTGACCTATGCACCCGCAACATAAATCAGCAGCCTCATAAGTCTCAAAATAAAGCACTTGCGGGCGCAGGGAAGAAACTCAATTTCTTCTATGTGGGCGCAAGTGAAGGATTTCTCGCCCCGATTGATTTTTCCACGCGTTTATGCTTCGTGGGTTTTATTTTAATAAAACCCATATACTATATATACTCATTGTATAGGGAGCACGACCCTAACTACATTTTATCATACTTTTAGACCTAGGAATCCAAAAACCCTTATTCTCTCTAGAATTTTAGCATTGATTACTTTGTTTCAACAATTCAAGCTTTCAATTTATGCAACTCATTCATTATTTTGGTAATCTCTTTCCTTATGCTTTTCAATTCCTTTAATTTCATAAATCTCTTTAGTTTCTTAGTTTTTAGTTTAGATTAATTAGTTTTGCTATTTTGATTCTTAATTTAGTTTTATTAGTAATTAATTTAGTTTTAATTCTAGTTTTAATTAGTTTTTATTTATCATCATGTTATTTAATTTTGATTTTGTTTTTGTTCCCTTAATTATGAGTGAGTAGTCGTTTTCTCTAGGGTTAGGGGATCTATGATCACTACCCTCACCTTCTCCCCTTAGCTACTCCTCAGCATCCTCAATCCCCTCCCCATGGTTATGGCACGAGGCACCCTCCCTCGCAAGTACCACCGGAGACGAGCCAACAAGGCTCCTCTTCCTCTTAAACCCCTCCTTATTTTGAACTTCTCAATGCTTTCAACTCTCTCTCCCTCCAACAAACCGAGATGTTTAGCTACATCTAATACCAACAACAACAACAACAACAGGAGCGTGAACTGGCATTGATTCAAACCAATGCCATGTATCAGTATCACGTTTCCTCGGGTCATTTTGAGCCTTATCTTAACTACCCACACCGTCCAACTCAGGAAGGACCGATCCCAGGATAGCAAAATGGTCAACCCTCTTGGCCCTACTTCCCCACTCGCTCAGAGCCGGGTTACAACTTCCAGGTTTCAGGAGGTTGTGCTCCCCGAGGTGATCCTAGTGTTCCTAGAGATTCTTGGCCACAAGGATATACGGGGGTTGGGATCCCTACCCTTCTTGCCCTTTTGAGTTTGGCAACTACCATGATTGACCACGCTACAATTTGCCACCATATACTAAAGCTAGTGGTCCTGACGTTGATCCCACCTATAATTTTATGCGGGACCCTACTTCTCCTTGAGCATTGAGTTGATGCTTATTTCCTAGCTTGGGGAAGGAGTCCACTAGTGTCGTTGTATGTATTTAGAGGGTATACACGAAGGTTATGTAGTTGAGTCATTTTGGTTTCATTTGTTGTTTCTTGTTTTGTGTTGTTTGTTATTTTGTAGATTGGAAGAGAGAGAGTTGGTTTCTTTTTGGAGGATGTTTGATTGTGTTACCAGGAAGGAAGTGGACGCTAGCTTTGGGTTTGTTGATAATTTTTCCTACATGATGATGATGGTATGGTTATGAGCAATTTTAGTACTTTTTGAGCCTTTCATTTGTTTGATGATGATGATGATTTTGTTTGAGTCAAGATTTTGATTGCTGGTTGTTGATGGTACTTTGCTCTGATTTTAGAAAATCCAAATTATTCTTTCTTGACCCCTCTTTCCCTAAAAATCCAAATTATTCTTTCTATACCCTTCTTCCCTTAAAATACAAATGCATTTTAACTTTTAGTGTATAACATGTAGATTATTTTTGTAGTTTATATTCTTTTATTTATTTAACTTTCCTTAGTCATTTCTAGAGCATTTAGTTTATTTTTTTCGTATGTATCAAATTACAAAAAAAAAAAACAAAATCCAAGAATATTTTTTTGAACTTCTAAAAAGTTCTTTTTAGTTAGTTTTTAGGTTAGATCCCTATGATGTAAAAAGAGAATATTAGCTTAGATTTCCCTTCTCTCATGAACTTCAAATCCAAACACTTTAGAAAGGTAATTCTCAAGTTTTGACTTCTTTAGTAAATAGGCCATGTTAGATAATTGTTTGAACTTGTGTAGTGAATATCGGTTTTTTAACTGCTTCGCTTTATTAAAACACCGCATGAATGATCGTCTTTGAACCTTGGTGAGATTTTGAGCCTTCATGCATATATGGACCATCACCTTGGTCTCATTTTCTTTCTTGAACGGTTGATAATTGCCTTGTTGTGGATACCTAGATCGAGAATTTGCCTTATGACTTTGGGAATCTTGCCTTATTTACTCTCGGTTATATGATCATGGCCCTCATTATGTATATTTTGTTTTAGAATCCAACTCTTCTTAGGTTTATTTCTTTTCTTTTCTTTCCACATATGTACATATTCTTTGTTCCCCTTTTTGTGCTTTGACCCTTGTTCACCAACCCACATATGAACCTTCGCTTTCAACCGTTGTCACCTATGTAGTTAGTGAAGCTTGTCATCGTTCTTGTCCTCTGGTATAGTTCGTTATGTTATTAAAAAAAAAAGGAGAGAGAGAGAAAAAGAAAAGGAAAAGCAAAAACAAAGTATATAGTAGATTGGAATAAAAAAAAGTAAAGAAATTCCATTAGTTTTTTTTTTTTAGTTTCTGTAAATAGGCTTAGTTAGAAATAAAAAGTTAGCTTTTATTCAAAACAATTGAAGTGAGTTAAGGACTTTTTCATCATCTTTCCTTCAAAGATTATCTTTTTAAATGATGAAAAGTCATACGTCTATGTTGTCCTATTCCTATTATGATGGTTTTTGAGTTACAAAATGGGTCTTTGAGTCAATTTTTCCACTTCTATTCTTCATATTCGTTCATTTATAAGTGGAAAATCAAGTTTTGTTGTGTTTGAGATCTTATTTCATTGTAAAAAGTTTGTAAAGTTCGTTATTGAGTTGTAAATGCTTCACTTAGGTTTACCTCCTCAAAATAACCAAACTTTCCAACTTCCACCTTACCTCAACCCCCATTAAAACCCTGAAGTCCATATGAGGCCAAGATGCAAAGTTCAAAGGTTACTTGATCAATAAAGTCACATGGCAAGCATATTGAGAGGGTATTTTACGCAAGATATGAGTGAATAATCATTTCTTGTCTCATCTATGCTCTTGTTTCTGTTATAAACTCCCTCAAGGAGTATTCCATACGATCATTGCATATTATGGAGTATATGATGTATTATTGGTTGATACTCACAAGTTCACTTTGATCTACTTAGGTTGCTATTTGAAGTACTTCTTGAGAACTATGCTTCTTTTACTTTCCTTAGTGTTAAATATTTAGTCATTTTTGAGAGTTTGTTTAAATCTTAGTTAATCGTTTCCGTAAGGGATTCATCTTTTTCTTTCCATTCTTCAAAGTTAAGATTGCTTGGGGACAAGCAATAGTCTAGCTTGGGGGAGTTTGATGTATTGTTTATTTGTTTACTTTTTCCGTAGTTTTCTTAGTTAGTTTAGCTAGTTTTCTCTTCTTTTTTTCTCAAATTTCTTTTTTTATATAGTTTTTATTCTCTTTCCCCTTTCCCACATATTTTAGCTTATTATTCCTTGTATTACTCTATTTTGTGTTTTATCTCATTTTTATAGGATTTTTCGGCTGATTCGAAAATCGAGAAATTACATGAATGGGAGGAGTAGTATGTTTTGCGGAGATTTGGGTCGGTTTGATCGAAGATTAAAGCTTTTAGTCAAGATCCTTTCGGCTTTTGCTCAAGGTTCTAGCGATATCGCAAGTTTGACTAGCGATATCGCTAGCTTGGTCCAGCGGCGTAGGAAGGCTATGAGAGGTGCTTGGTACCTCATATTAACAATTTAATCAGAGAAAAGCCACTGCCTCAAACAAGGAAGGAAAGGAAAACAAGGGATTGCGCCCGCTAGGCTATAGGAGCGCCCGCTACCCTAGCCTAGCGCTCGCTATCTTCCTTTAGCGCCCGCTACCCCCTGCTCTAACGAATTTTAGTTTTCTCTTCTTCAACTTGCCCACTTGCTTTGGGTTTAAACCTTAGTATATATATTTGTTTTTCAATTGTAAATTAGATATAGAAAAAATAGTTAGAGATAGCTAGAACTAGTAGAAGATAATTTAAACTCTCATTTTGCTCTCTAGATTAATTGTATTCAATTTGATTAGTGGTTAGTTCTTTACCAATTCAATAGTTGTAATTCAATCTTCTCTTAATAAAATCAAAAGTTGGTTATTTAAGTTCTTGGATTCTTGTTCTTTGTTGATATTCAAAGTTAGTTGGTTTCATACACTTGGGTTTATGTTCTTGGTTTGATATTATTAGTTCTTGGTTGATCATCACTGTAATTGGGCATCAATGAAAATAAGTTTCAAGGTTCTATACTTCAAAGATTCAAGCTTCATAGTACAATTCTAAACTCATCTTTAATTACCATTTCAATTACATATTTTGTAGCTATCTTCTTTACTTTGAAGTTTTGTTTTATAAAGCTCTTTATGAAGTTAAACTTGTACTTGTTCTTCAATTACATTATTTCAAGTTCATAAGCTTTCTTTATCAAGATTAACTTGTCCTTGTTCTATTGCTTACATTATTTCAAGTTCATAAGCTTTCTTCTCAAGTTAATGTTGTCCTTGCACTATTGCTTTTTGTCTTAATTATTCTCAAGATTAAACCTTTTCCTTGCTTTCATTACCATTATTGCTTTTGTAGTTTGATTACATCACTTGCATAACTTATTTCTTTGTAATAACATTGATAATCAAACAAAGCTCTTTCTCTTTTTATGAATTTGTTTAGTTAGTTTATAAATCCATTGTCATAACTTACTTCTTTGTTATAATCATGAAGAAATATATGTGTTTAAATACAAAAATGTGTAGTGAGTAGTTTTTAGTGCTAAGGTGTGGGTGAAACCCTCACCTCCTTCATGACATAAGTAGGTTCTTAGTAAAAACTGTGCTTAGGGGTGACTAGAGTCGTTACATTGGGTTTTAAATCACGTTATCTATGACTTGCTTCCATAGATGTTGTCTTAGGTTCCTCAACGAAGGATCGAGAGATGAAGTTGAATAAAAACTCCCCGTGTTTGATTAATTTGAAAACCATGAGAATAGGTGTTCAAGTTAAGGGACGTTACTAGTCTTCGTGAAAAAGTTCTTAGGAGTCGCTTTATGCTCACGCCATGAGAATAGGTCGTGTTCATAGTTCCGCTCGTCATGCTAGCGAGAGAGAGTAGACATGTCTCTTAGAACGACTTCCCCTTGACATTTCCCTCTACGTTTGCTTTGACCTAGAAATCTGCGCCTTCATGACTCTTATGAAGTAATAAGTGTGAAGAGGCATTTTAGACCTTGAAAGAGCGTTTGACTACAGCTCTAGTGTTAACCTTGCCAGATGGAACTGACTCTTATGATGTATGTAGTGATGCTTCTAAAAATGGTTTGGGGTGTGTGTTGATGCAAAATAGAAGGGTGATAGCTTATGCTTCGAGACAATTGAAACCATATGAGGTTAATTACCCTACTCATGATCTAGAGTTAGCAGCAATAGTGTTTGCTTTGAAAATAAGGATACATTACTTGTATGGAGTGAAATGTAGGATATACACAGACCATAAGAGTTTAAAGTACTTTTTCACTCAAAAGGATTTGAATATGAGACAAAGGTCGGGAGATGGCTTGAGTTGATCAAGGATTATGACCTAGATATCCAATACCATGAAGGAAAAGCCAATGTGGTAGCCGATGCTCTAAGTCGTAAAACAAAACATGGAGTGAACACCTTAGTGGTTGTTAATGAGCTATGTAAGGACATAGAGAGATTGAGTTTGGAAATAGTGAAGGAGGGAGAGTCGGAAGGAATTCTTTGTAATATTAGTATCCAAGCAACAATACATGAGAAAATTAAGAAGAACCAGGAAAGAGATGTGAAACTGAACGGAATCAGGGAAAAGCTGAAAGCAGGAAAGCTTATGGATTTTAAGATTCATGAGGATGGAAGCTTAAGGTATAAGGGAAGGTGGTGTGTACCACAGAAATGCGAGGATTTGAAGCGAAGAATCATGGAGGAGGGTCATAATACCCCATATTTTGTGCATCCTGGAGGCGATAAACTTTACAAGGATCTAAAGAAGATGTATTGGTGGCCTAGGATTAAGAGAGAAGTAGCTGAATTTGTGAGTAAATGTCTTACTTGTCAAAAGGTTAAATTTGAGCATAAGAGGCCACAAGGAAATCCAACCACTTGAGATACCAGGATGGAAATCGGATTGCGTTTCGATGGACTTTGAGACTTGCTTGCCAAAGTCTAAGAATCAGAATGATACCATATGGGTAGTGGTAGATAGACTCACTAAGTCAGCAGTATTTATACCCATGAAAGAGACTTGGAAGATGGAACAACTTGCAAAGGCTTACATAAAACATGTTGTGAGGCTACATGGAGTTCCAAAGGATATCGTATCAGATAGGGATTCTAGGTTTCTTTCAACATTCTGGAAAAGTGTGCAGGAGAACTTTGGCACGATCTTGAAGATGAGTACAGCTTTTCATCCAGCAACTGATGAACAAACAGAGAGAACCATACAAACCTTAGAAAACATGCTAAGGGCTTGTGTAATGGACTTTCAAGGGAATTGGGAGGATCACTTGGATCTCATTGAATTTTCATACAACAATAGTTACCATGCAAGTATTGGCATGGCACCCTTTGAAGCTTTGAATGGAAGGAAGTGTAGGAGCCCTTTGTGTTGGAACGACATAAGTGAGACAGTGACTCTAGGACCTCAATTAATAGAGGAGACCACCGAGAAAATTAGAGTAATACAACCAAAGATTCAAGCAGCACAAGATAGACAAAAGTCCTATGCGGATCAAAAACGCCAAGAAGTTGTGTTTGAAGTTGGCGACAAGGTGTTACTTAAGGTATCACCAATGAAAGGAGTGATGAGATTTGGAAAGAAAGGAAAGTTGAGTCCAAAGTACATAAGACCCTATGAGATCTTGCAAAGGGTTGGAAAGGTAGCTTATAAGCTAGCACTACAAATGGAGTTGAGCAAAGTTCATAATGTGTTCCATGTGTCTCAACTAAGGAAGTACGTGCTAGTCGAGTCACATGTGTTACAACGTGAAGCATTAGACTTAGACCAAAGTTTGACCTATGAAGACAAGCCAATTAAAATCCTAGATAGTAAGGTCAGAGATACTCGTAGAAAGAGTGTCAAAATAGTGAAGGTGTTGTGGTCTAACCAAGAAACCGCAGAAGCTACATGGGAAGCTGAAGATTTGATGAGAGAAAAATACCCAGAGCTTTTTCAGGTTAGTAGTAGAGTTACGGGGACGTAACTCGATTCTTAAGGGTTGTTTTTCGCGCGTTTTACCCTCAACTTTGCAAAGTTTTTATGAGTTTCTATGACTTTTAAGTAAGAAGTTTAATGTTTGTCTAATAAAAGTTGTCAAGTAAGTGTTTAAAGTCTACAACAACATAGTGTTTCAGTAACAAAGTAAGAAGTAAAAATAGTCTCTATTCAAATTCCATACACTAACCTACACAAAGTTTCAAGACGAACCTTCTTTTAAGGGGGGTAGACTGTAATACCCCACATTTTCACGTACTTAAACAAAGTATTTTTGTATTTTGTGCGTATAATTTTTATATTTTATTCGTATAATTTTAATATTTTTATTGAAAATTATGTTCAATAGGAATATTAAATAAAAAGAAATTAATAAAAATAAAATAAATAGCAAGTTTTGGTTGAATGTAGTTATTTGTGTTCTTAAATAATATTTTTATGGTTAAAAATATTTTAAAAGCTTCTAAAAATAGATTTCTGTTATATAATATATGTTTTAGTGGATGCCCATTATACCCCTATGATTATTCTAGTATATTCTAGATACTAAGTTTATAATCCTCTAAGGAAACCCTAATTGTTTCCCATATCTGTATATATATATATATGTATGTACTCCCTTATGATTTAATATATGAATATCAATCATACTCTCCTTTAAAACACTCTTCCTATAACACATTATCAGCACAAACCCTAGCCAGTGGAGCGGATTACCAATTGGAATACACGCATATGATTATAAGAGAAGTGAAAGGTACATGTATATGGTTATATTGATTGTATACATGAATATGATTTGATTGAATAAATTCACATTCTTCGCATAGTTATATTCCATATGATTTCATCAACTTTTGTTTAATCAATCATTATACTGGCAATTTGAACACTTTTCAGCAAATTTACATTCTGAGATGATTGTAAGTTCTTTGGGGCAGAAGCAACCGAGCTACGAACATAGAATTTGCTAAAATTTCTGACTTTTGCTTTGTTCTATAATCGTTTTCAAAACACCATTAAAAGTCGCACTCAAAGGGTATTAAACAATTATGAAAAAAAAAAAAAAACAAAGAACAAAACTAAATACGATAAAAGGGTATCAAAACTAACCTTTGTAAAACAAGAATGAGGTACATATGATGAAGTAAACACCACAGAGTTCATTTTTTGTTGCTAAACCAATTAGGAAAAGGTGTAAGAAGTCGAAAATTGTTCACGTTTTTGGAATCAATCAATCATTATACTATAGTAAAAGTTGATTAAACAGTATAATAAACCACTTTATTCCAACAAAAGTTGCTTAAACACCCGTGTCATGTATGTGATGTATGCGATTTTATCTCCCTTTAAATTTTGATGACTTTTAGTCATCACATTTTTTTTAAGTTCTGTTGCTTTTAGATTTTTGTGGCTTTTTAGTGCCTCAAGTTAAAGTTGATGAGTATATATTAAATTTAGTAGATTAATTCATTGTTTGTTATGAGTATGAACAACTCGAATAGTCATAAATTGAAGAGACATTACTGGAGTTTTAGGTTAGATTAACTGTACCTCAACTTTTAATCATTTTTGTTATCTTTTAATTGTACTCGGAAAGTCTGTCTGCTACACATAGGTACTTAAGTTTCACATTGACCAATTTTTAATCACATGGCATAGTAATAGAGTTTCATGGTAAAAGATAAAGTATTTTGATGTTATTATCATTTTTTTTTTCTTCTTAATTTCATGCTCTTTGGTGTAGTCTATTTAAGTGAGACATACTAAGCTAGTGATTTGTTTATGATATGGATCTTGATCATATTAGGTGGACTTTTGTGTTAGGTTACAGTTTAGCTATATGGGGATTTGATCATAATAACGCTAGTGTATGCATATATTATCAAGTAAAATAACAACTCATTATTAAATTTGAATGTATGTTGTATATTGCTTGTCCAATTGCAATTTAGCTAATTTTGTCATTAACCTCCGAGAATATTTGACAATAAATTGCATAACCAATTTTTGTACCATTTAATTTGATGTTTACAGTTATAACATGTTAGTCTTCTAGCTATTGACCTATTAATTTGGTGTCATATAAGGAACATTGCTTTGGTTTAAACCTATCGACCATTTCATATTATAAAAGAACCAACTTGTCCCAGTTCTTATGAGACACAACTGATATTATGATAACATTTAGAGAATGGAACAAATTTGGACTAAATTTGTATGAGAATGAATCCAAGTCTTTAATGACCGTATTATTGCTTACACTTTTATGAGCAAAATTAATTACAATAGCATGACATAATAATTTTAATGAACGAAATCTATGTTAAAATATATTTGGCATCATAATCTAGAAATAACATTTATGCGAATGACTTCATTATTTGATGATATATAACATTGTTTTTATTTATTGTTCAAAGACGTAACACATCTCTTTGACATTGCCAAACATAAATTATCCCTTAGCATGTATATTGTTCACATTAGTACATAATCTTAGAGAGACCATATTGCTGTGGTAGTATACGTATTATCATGATTTTAGTAATTAAATGTTGATGCATGATTGGATTCAACTATAGGTGATAAATAAATATATCCATATGAAGTAGGTTAGAAATAATGATTATATCAACTAAGCATGAAGTACTTATAAATGTGTTCCTTAGATTTATGAAGAATATTATACATATAAAATTAATGTTCCTTAAATTTACAAAGTTTTGAGGATTCTCAAGAATATAATATGACCATAGTTTCATGTCTTAGAAATTTCTAGTTTCTATAGTTTGCTTGAATATCCCATCATCCACAAAATAACTATGTCATATATGCACAATGTCATGTAAAAATAATATTCAAAGATTTTGAATAATTGATATGCTATCTTTTGGTGGATATATTCTAGATAACGAACTATATGTGCATGGATGAGTATTGATGATGCATAGATAACTAGATTTACTCATTTCCCATAAGTAAATGAGAAAATGTATAATCGAAAGAATAATAATCATGTTTGCATGATATTTCCTTTATTGTTTATAATCCATGCAAAGTTTTAAAAGAATTGCAAACACGAATACATAATATTTATTTTATTAGCAAGGAATGATTGTATGAGTTTAAGAAATTAAGTATGACATTGTGAGAAACTCGGTTAAAGAATGTATTCATTATGCCCATAATTGTTGGAAATATTATTATAAAAATTTATATTTATGGGCAATAAAAAAAGATGTGAATTTTATAAGAATAATTTACTTTACATGATACATGACATTGCCTAAAGAATTCATGGCTTAAGAAGAATATGAGATTAAATGTTGTTGGACTAATTTCATCCCCCATATGCAAGGATTATAGGGAGATAGTATTTTTATTCCATGAGTTATAAAATATTGATGGTCAGTATGGTACACATAATGATTTATTTAATAAAGATGGCAGCAAGATAGTTAAATGTTTAGAATAATGATACCATCCTGAAAATGGATATGAATGATTTAGAATTTCATTGATTATAAATCAATCATAAGTGCCCTAATTAAAATTGATGTTGTCGCAGAAGGAAAACACAAGTTGCTCACGAACATAGATTAAGCCTGAAATGTGGTAGACTATTGAGTTATGAACATAATTATCGTTGAATATGAAAGAAAATGATACGTTATGATGAATTTTCATTAGAATATATTTTTGTTTAGTAAAACTGATATGTGCCAAGATTATATAAAATACTCTAGAAGAGTATAATATGTCCAACTTAATTAACATGTATCATGATAATAATAATCAATGCTCTAGCAGAGTATGAATAATGATTGTTGCATAATGTATTAGTCTTGTCAAGTATAGAAAGAAACACTTGCTAGTGTTTTTATATCACATCATATTAATGTTCATGGCTATACATGAAGTATGTATAATAAAAGTGATCACTAGTTTTTGAAAACTGACCAAAATTTAGAAAGTGATTGGATGTGATAATTCATTTAGGCCATCCGGGTTTAATGTATAATCACCCGTAATGAAAACCTAAAGTTTCAATATGATATGAAATAATGTGCTGACGCTGTCTCATGTTAGATATGTGAAATGCTTTGAATGACAAGACATAATTAACAAACATTGATATTGAGCTATATTTGGATTATGATTTTTAAGAAAATTTCAAGAAAAAGAAAAAATTATTTTGAACAACTTTCCATATGGATATGTAATGACTAATGAGTGACCAGAGGTTTACTAAAATAGTTTATATGTTGTTCCATATTATGTGACCAAAGGGTTACCAAATTACCTTGTATATTAACACTTTGAGTAAGTTAAAACTCATTATCAAAGTAATTGGTAATCCAGAAGATAACCATTGAGTGGAGTTACATGCGTTTAAGCTAAGTCATGATTATGTTTATATAACAATCAATTTTTTTATTGGGGTTGTTAAATGTCAGCACACAAGATTAAACGGACAACTGCACAATAATTGTCTCCCTATTGTCATTAATCTCAAGAAGTGAATAATTTATGATGAATTTATAAACACATATGTGATGTACACCATAAGTTAGAGAAGAGATGGTTTTCATTGATTAATATCGTTCTCCAGAAGAGACAAATAGTTTATTAAATATATTTCTTCTAAGCAATGAAATTTGTTAATAAATCTTCTATAAGATGAAATTTTTTGCACGTACACTAAGTTGGTTAAGAATATTATTCCCCTATATTTGAAAATTTTACCAACTTAGGGGGGGGAGAATTGGGATAAGTTGGGCAAAATTACTAAATTATAAAGTGATAATCCCTATAATGACTATTTGAGATATTATTGCCAACTTTTGTCTATATATTATCAAGATATGTTGCACATCTATGGTTTGATTTGTATCCAGTTATGTCTCATGTTACATAGCATTGAAGATACATTTTGGCCATATTATGTATATAAATTGAGATAANCATATTATGTATATACATTGAGATAAATCTTGCCAATAATACTTGAATCACTACACCTGAAGTGTAGGTTGTATGATCGGTTCCAAAATAAATATGTAATATATGGCAAGAAAGTGCAGTTGACACTATTGAAAGTGTAACAGAATATTAATGCCATAATGTATGCCCCGGAAGTAGTATAGATATCTGAATTATAACAAATGGCCTATGATATAAGAACTTAGATGTTAGAATCGACTAATGGTACCAATGGGATTGGAAATGTATTCAGATATCATTATAAAATAGCATGCAAATTACATCTTGAAAAATGTGATACCGGTATATGATGGAACCGATGGATTATATGCATATGCAAAAGTAGTGGATTTGAGAATAGGGATCTAAAATAAAAGTCCACTTTTATGGCGACATATTGACAATGATCAAAGATTACCATGGACTTGAAGTCCAACTAAAGGAGAATAATGATGATCATTAAGGACCAGAAGTCCAACAATGGATTTTTGAAATCCACACTGTACAGTGTCTTGCATTTTTTTTAGTCTTATATTTATGTGCATGTGTGAGTCGTAGATAAATGCATTACTCATTGCATGTGTCAAATAGTAATTAAATGCATAACTCATTATATACGTAGTATATGTTTTATGCTCAAAATCTTGTTTGTATAAATTTCACCTCTCATCATATTACATGTACTAATTTTATACAATAATTGTGATATACGTAAAATTTTGTCCATTACATAGTAAGTTGTGTTTACAATAGTATGAAGATTTACATGAAAATTTTATACTCCAATGAGAATATATTTGTAATGAAATTATAAATTTAAAGGCATTTTAATAGCATGTCGTGAACTATGCATAAAAATTTTCAGAAGAACTTGCACAAGACATATTCAAATATCTAGTGCTTCAAGTTCAATACGAAGTATTTTGAACACCTCACTGATGACATTATTATCAAACTCCTGAAGAGTTTAAGACTAAATTGTTAACACTCAACCTGAAGTTTGAGTATGTGAGTGCTAATCAGAATCTTATGTTCATTTGAGAACTTTGATATTATAAGGATAATCCTTCTATGGTCTAGAAGAACCATAAACAAATAATTACTATTTAAATGTAATTAGTAATTTACATAAGATTAGACAATGGTGTATATTATATCACAAGTTGCCATAAATTGTTATCAATATGTAATTATTAATAGTTATTTTATATATCTTTCAGAAGAAGGCATAATTTTAATATTTGTGGCAATTTAACAAAGATGAAGTAATGATAAACACAACATATGTATTATTTTCAAGAGTGTGGAGAAATGAATATATCTCATGTTAAAGATTAAAGTCCAATTAGGAAGGATCGCCTACGAAGGAGTTGAATTTTATTCTACTTCAAGTGTGAAGCTACTACCAAAGAGTCAAAGACGTTGGGTTCATTATTCAAAAAGATCTCAAGATATGCATTCATTAGGGGGAGAAAATACTTGTTGCACTCTTTTTCCCTTAGCCATGGTTTTGTCCCACCTTGGGTTTTCCTAGTGAGGTTTTTAATGAGGCAACATCATAAAGCGTATTACGAAAGTGATGTACTCTTTTTCCTTCACTAGGTTTTTGTTCCCACAGGGTTTTTCTTTGTAAGGCTTTAACAAGGCATACTATTCGATAATTGTCATCAAAGGGGAGTGTTATTTAATATATGTATTTAGTGGATGCCCATTATTCCCCTATGTTTATTCTAGTATATTCTAGATACTAGGTTTAGAATCCTCTAAGGAAACCCTAATTGTTTCCCACATCTTTATATATATGTATGTACTCCCTTATGATTTAATATATGAATATGAATCATACTCTCCTCTAAAACTCTCTTTCTATAACAATTACAAAGGTTTCCTAATTTATTTAGGAGTATTTATGGGCCTCACCAAAATCCTACTTTGGGGCCTATAAATACCCTATAAAACCTAAAGTTTCAAATTTTCATGGTCATACTAGTCATTAGGATTCCAAAAATCTAGAGAGAAAAAGAGAGAGAAAAAAAAGGGTTTCAAATTTCCGAAAAAAAAAGAAAAAAATCAGTTCGGAAAATTCGAAGAAAAAAAAATATTTTTGTACCTCAGGATCCGTGCCAGCGCCGGGCCCCTTTCACAGCCACCGCACCACCGCAGCAGCCACCGCGCGCCACCGCTGCACTTCCTCCCCGTGTTTGGTATTTTTTCGAACTCTTTAAAAAAAATATTCCGCTTCTTTATTTTTTTGATTCAATCTTGCAAATTTATGTTTATAATTACGTTTAATCATGTTTTTATAAGTTTAACCATGTTTGGATATATATATGGATTGTTTTAAGGCATGAATTAATTTTGTCGTTCATGAAATTATAAATTAGGGTTTGAAAATTTTATGAAGTTATGATTTTATGAATTTTTATGTTCTAAACTTTGATATTATGATCATAAATTATTGTTGGGTGAATTCATGATGATGTTATTTAGTTTAGATTGATTTTTAAGGGTTTTAAACTTATAAAGCTGTCCAAATTTTATAATCATGAATTTGAGTTGAATAAATATTATGAACATGTTTTGGCATATGAAAAATTATTCTAAAGCCTAGATTGATTTCATAGATATGTTAGTAGATTGTAGAATTGTTTTGGCATGAAATTATGATGTTTGTATAAGTTTTTCATGACTTTAAAGTTTATAAATAAATCTGAAATTTTAATAAAAACAAGTTAAATTAAGTTTTAGGTGTCCAAATTGTACTAGTTGATCACACATCAATCCTATATTGATATATATAAATTTTAGTATGTTTTATGAAGTTTAAAAGTGATTTTAAGCATGTTTAACATGATGTCCAGATTTTATAAATTAATTAATTAGGATTTTAAAGTATTTAATTAGCATATATTGATCATATAAGTTAAGTAATACATTGTATGATTGATTTGTGTTGTTTTCGGAAGTTTTCAAGGAGTTTTGATAAATTTAGATTGTTGTCCACTTTTTTAAAGTGGCATAAAATTTTATTAAGGTTTTATATATTATAAAGCATAAATAAGTCTCGAAAACTAAGTAATATTGCAATAGAAAAGAAAAGTGAAGTATGAATAGAGACCATATAAGAAAGTTTTTGGACAAAGTTTCCAATATACAAGTTAGTTATAGTTGTTTTAGAATTTAGTCAACAAGGTGTTAATTTAGTTTGGTTTTTCCTTATGTTGTAGACTTTAACCTAGTCCACTTCTAGAAGTTGTAGCGGAACACAGTTATTATACAAGGTACGTAAGTACTCAAGACAAACATAAGAGTTAGAATGCATGCTTGAACAACTCTTGATTACATGAAATCTTGTATGCTTGTATTGGATCATGAATTTATATGCATGGCAAGTTTGTTTAGCATGTTCTTAAAGTTTGATGACATTCCATGTTAAATAGAAAGTTAAATTTTTTTTATAAGCTAGAATTGGAATGCTATGATTAGTTCAATTTGGCCAATAGTTTATTGCTTAAGGAAGAAAGTTATTTTTAAGTTGGTTAGTTACTTAATCAACAAGAAAGATAGTTGTGAATTTTTATTCACATAATTAAAAGAAGTTATGAGCGATTATTTTTAGACATGTTGCCACTCACAGTTTAATGTGTGGTCAAGAAGAAAGCAAGTTATTAGCCACTCACAGTTAATGTGTGGTACATGAGGTTCAGTTTAATTAAAGGACACACAAAAGATCAATTCTGACTCACCTAAGTTGAAGATAATTAAATGGGATTACTTGATTGGATGCATGTTTTGTGTGATGTTGCATGAGAGTCACATTGTTAAACCTGATAAATCAAGTAAAGTGTAAGAGGACTTGCATCAAAACTCTTGGAATGTATATACCTTGAATATAAACAATGGGGGGAGTCGTATGGAACAGTGATCTATGACTTCTAATTTGGTTACAAGGCGTTGTACTCTTTTCTATTTTTAATGCGCTGGATATCCGTCACTTTATGTGACATAGTAATACCTTCTTGGAGTTGCTCACATGTTGGTGCCCTATAGGGCGATGATTTTAAGGAGGAAACCCGTTGAATGCAGGATCCATAATTTTAAATATAGTAATTATTAGTTGAGTCCATGTACAGGAAAAAAGATTGTCAAAGGTAAGTTGAGTGCATGTTTTATTTCTTATTGTGGTTGCATAGTCTTTAGTAGTTATGTATTCAGCTTTGCTGACTGTTTGTTTTGTGTGCATGGCTTTGTCTGGGACTTGGCCCTACGATGACCCACTTGTGGTGAGTAGTTTTCTAGCAAATTGAACTTGAAATACTTGTATATAGAAACTTGAAGTTCCTTAGTTTCATGAAGAATACTCATGTAGTAATGTTCCTTAAATTTACAAAGTTTTGAGGATTCTCAAGAATATAATATGACCATAGTTTCATGTCTTAGAAATTTCTAGTTTCTATAGTTTGCTTGAATATCCCATCATCCACAAAATAACTATGTCATATATGCAAATTGTCATGTAAAAATAATATTCAAAGATTTTGAATAATTGATATGCTATCTTTTGGTGGATATATTCTAGATAACGAACTATATGTGCATGGATGAGTATTGATGATGCATAGATAACTAGATTTACTCATTTCCCATAAGTAAATGAGAAAATATATAACCTAAAGAATAATAATCATGTTTGCATGATATTTCCTTTATTGTTTATAATCCATGCAAAGTTTTAAAAGAATTGCAAACATGAATACATAATATTTATTTTATTAGCAAGGAATGATTGTATGAGTTTAAGAAATTAAGTATGACATTGTGAGAAACTCGGTTAAAGAATGTATTCATTATGCCCATAATTATTGGAAATATTATTATAAAGATTTATATTTATGGGCAATAGAAAAAGATGAGAATTTTATAAGAATAATTTACTTTACATGATACATGACATTGCCTAAAGAATTCATGGCTTAAGAAAAATATGAGATTAAATGTTGTTGGACTAATTTCATGCCCCCATATGCAAGGATTATGGGGAGATAGTATTTTTATTCCATGAGTTATAATATACATTGATGGTTAATATGGTACATATAATGATTTATTCAATAAAGATGGCAGCAAGATAGTTAAATGTTTAGAATAATGATACAATTCTGAAAATGGATATGAATGATTTAGAATTTCATTGATTATAAATCAATCATAAGTGCCCTAATTAAAATTGATGTTGTCGCAGAAGGACAACACAAGTTGCTCACGAACATAGTTTAAGCCTGAAATGTGGTAGACTATTGAGTTATGAACATAATTATCGTTGAATATGAAAGAAAATGATACGTTATGATGAATTTTCATTAGAATTTATTTTTGTTTAGTAAAACTGATATGTGCCAAGATTATATAAAATACTCTAGAAGATTATAATATGTCCAACTTAATTAACATGTATCATGATAATAATAATCAATGCTCTAGCAGAGTATGAATAATGATTTTTGCATAAAGTATTAGTCTTGTCAAGTATAGAAAGAAACACATGCTAGTGTTTTTATATCACATCATATTAATGTTCATGGCTATGCATGAAGTATGTATAAGAAAAGTGATCACTAGTTTTTGAAAACTTACCAAAATTTAGAAAGTGATTGGATGTGATAATTCATTTAGGCCATCCGGGTTTAATGTATAATCACTCGTAATGAAAACCTAAAGTTTCAATATGATATGAAATAATGTGCTGACGCTCTCTCATGTTAGATATGTGAAATGCTTTGAATGACAAGACATAATTAACAAACATTGATATTGAGCTATATTTGGATTATGATTTTTAAGAAAATTTCAAGAAAAAGAAAAAGTTATTTTGAACAACTTTCCATATGGATATGTAATGACTAATGAGTGACCAGAAGTTTACTAAAATACTTTATATGTTGTTCCATATTATGTGACCAAAGGATTACCAAATTACCTTGTATATTAACACTTTGAGTAAGTTAAAACTCATTATCAAAGTCATTGGCAATCCAGAAGATAACCATTGAGTGGAGTTACATGCGTTTAAGCTAAGTCATGATTATGTTTATATAACAATCAATTTTTTTATTGGGGTTGTTGAATGTCAGCACACAAGATTAAACCGACAACAGCACAATAATTGTCTCCCCGTTGTCATTTATCTCAAGAAGTGAATAATTTATGATGAATTTATAAACACATATGTGATGTACACCATAAGTTAGAGAAGAGATGGTTTTCATTGATTAATATCGTTCTCCAGAAGAGACAAATAGTTTATTAAATATATTTCTTCTAAGCAATGAAATTTGTTAATAAATCTTCTATAAGATGAAATTTTTTGCACGTACACTAAGTTGGTTAAGAATATTATTCCCCTATATTTGAAAATTTTACCAACTTAGGGGGGGGGGAGAATTGGGATAAGTTGGGCAAAATTACTAAATTATTTTGTGATAACCCCTATAATGACTATTTGAGATATTATTGCCAAATTTTGTCTATATATTATCAAGATATGTTGCACATCTATGGTTTGATTTGTATCCAGTTATGTCTCATGTTACATTGCATTGAAGATACATTTTGGCCATATTATGTATATACATTGAGATAAATCTTGCCAATAATACTTGAATCACTACACCTGAAGTGTAGGTTGTATGATCGGTTCCAAAATAAATATGTAATATATGGCAATAAAGTGCAGTTGACACTATTGAAAGTGTAACGGAATATTAATGCCATAATGTATGCCCCGGAAGTAGTATAGATATCTGAATTATAACAGATCGCGTATGATATAAGAACTTAGATGTTAGAATCGACTAATGGTACCAATGGGATCGGAAATGTATTCAGATATCATTATAAAATAGCATGCAAATTATATCTTGAAAAATGTGATACCGGTATATGATGGAACCGATGGATTATATGCATATGCAAAAGTAGTGGATTTGACAATAGGGATCTAAAATAAAATTCCACTTTTATGTCGACATATTGACAATGATCAAAGATTACCATGGACTTGAAGTCCAACTAAAGGTGAATAATGATGATCATTAAGGACCAGAAGTCCAACAATGGATTTTTGAAATCCACACTGTACAGTGTCTTGCATTTTTTTTTTAGTCTTACATTTATGTGCATGTGTGTGTCGTAGATAAATGTATTATTCATTGCATGTGTCAAATAGTAATTAAATGCATCACTCATTATATACGTAGTATATGTTTTATGCTCAAAATCTTGTTTGTATAAATTTCACCTCTCATCATATTACATGTACTAATTTTATACAATAATTGTGATATACGTAAAATTTTGTCCATTACATAGTAAGTTGTGTTTACAATATTATGAAGATTTACATGAAAATTTTATACTCCAATGAGAATATATTTGTAAGGAAATTATAAATTTGAAGGCGTTTTAATAGCATTTCGTGAACTATGCATAAAAAGTTTCAGAAGAACTTGCACAAGACATATTCAAATATCTAGTGCTTCATGTTCTATACGAAGTATTTTGAACACCTCACTGATGACATTATTATCAAACGCCTGATGAGTTTAAGACAAAATTATTAACACTCAACCTGAAGTTTGAGTATGTGAGTGCTAATCAGAATCTTATGTTCATTTGAGAACTTTGATATTATAAGGATAATCCTTTTATGGTCTAGAAGAACCATAAACAAATAATTACTATTTAAATGTAATTACTAATTTACATAAGATTAGACAATGTTGTTGATTATATCACAAGTTGCCATAAATTTTTATCAATATGTAATTATTAATAGCTATTTTATATATCTTTCAGAAGAAGGCATAATTTTAATATTTGTGGAAATTTAACAAAGATGAAGTAATGATAAACACAACATATGTGTTATTTTCAAGAGTGCGGTGAAATGAATATATCTCATGTTAAAGATTAAAGTCCAATTAGGAAGGATCGCCTACGAAGGAGTTGAATTTTATTCTACTTCAAGTGCGAAGCTACTACCAAAGAGTCAAAGACGTTGGGTTCATTATTCAAAAAGATCTCAAGATATGCATTCATTAGGGGGAGAAAATACTTGTTGCACTCTTTTTCCCTTAGCCATGGTTTTGTCCCACCTTGGGTTTTCCTGATGAGGTTTTTAATGAGGCAACATCATAAAGTGTATTACGAAAGTGATGTACTCTTTTTCCTTCACTAGGTTTTTGTTCCCACAGGGTTTTTCTTTGTAAGGCTTTAACAAGGCATACTATTCGATAATTGTCATCAAAGGGGAGTGTTATTTAATATATGTATTTAGTGGATGCCCATTATTCCCCTATGTTTATTCTAGTATATTCTAGATACTAGGTTTAGAATCCTCTAAGGAAACCCTAATTGTTTCCCACATCTTTATATATATGTATGTAATCCCTTATGATTTAATATATGAATATGAATCATACTCTCCTCTAAAACTCTCTTTCTATAACAATTTCAAAGGTTTCCTAATTTATTTAGGAGTATTTATGGGCCTCACCAAAATCCTACTTTGGGGCCTATAAATACCCTATAAAACCTAAAATTTCAAACTTTCATGGTCATACTAGTCATTAGGATTCCAAAAATCTAGAGAGAAAAAGAGAGAAAAAAAAAAGGTTTCAAATTTCCGAAAAAAAAAAGAAAAAAATCAGTTCGGAAAATTCGAAGAAAAAAAATATTTTGTGCCTCAGGATCCGTGCCAGCGCCGGGCCCCTTTCACAGCCACTGCACCACCGCGCGCCACCGCTGCACTTCCTCCCCGTGTTTGGTATTTTTTCGAACTCTTTAAAAAAAATATTCCGCTTCTTTATTTTTTTTGATTCAATCTTGCAAATTTATGTTTATAATTACGTTTAATCATGTTTTTATAAGTTTAACCATGTTTGGATATATGTATGGATTGTTTTAAGGCATGAATTAATTTTGTCGTTCATGAAATTATAAATTAGGGTTTGAAAAATTTATGAAGTTATGATTTTATGAATTTTTATGTTCTAAACTTTGATATTATGATCATAAATTATTGTTGGGTGAATTCATGATGATGTTATTTAGTTTAGATTGATTTTTAAGGGTTTTAAACTTATAAAGCTGTCCAAATTTTATAATCATGAATTTGAGTTGAATAAATATTATGAACATGTTTTGGCATATGAAAAATTATTCTAAAGCCTAGATTGATTTCATAAATATGTTAGTAGATTGTAGAAGTGTTTTGGCATGAAATTATGATGTTTGTATAAGTTTTTCATGACTTTAAAGTTTATAAATAAATCTGAAATTTTAATAAAAACAAGTTAAATTAAGTTTTAAGTGTCCAAATTGTACTAGTATGATCACACATCAATCCTATATTGATATATATAAATTTTAGTATGGTTTATGAAGTTTAAAAGTGATTTTAAGCATGTTTAACATGCTGTCCAGATTTTATAAATTAATTAATTAGGCTTTTAAAGTATTTAATTAGCATAAATTGATCATATAAGTTAAGTAATACACTGTATGATTGATTTGTGTTGTTTTCGGAAGTTTTCAAGGAGTTTTGATAAATTTAGATTGTTGTCCACTTTTCCAAAGTGGCGTAAAAATTTTATTAAGGTTTTATAAATTTTAAAGCATAAATAAGTCCCGAAAACTAAGTAATATTGCAATAGAAAAGGAAAGTGAAGTATGAATAGAGACCATATAAGGAAGTTTTTGGACAAAGTTTCCAATATACAAGTTAGTTATAGTTGTTTTAGATTTGAGTCAACAAGGTTTTAATTTAGTTTGGTTTTTCCTTATGTTGGAGACTTTGACCTAGTCCACTTCTAGAAGTTGTGGCGGAGCACAGTTATTATACAAGGTACGTAAGTATTCAAGACAAACATAAGAGTTAGAATGCATGCTTGAACATTTCTTGATTACATGAAATCTTGTATGCTTGTTTTGGATCATGAATTTATATGCATGGCAAGTTTGTTTAGCATGTTCTTAAAGTTTGATGACATTCCATGTTAAATAGAAAGTTAAATTTTTTTTATAAGCTTGAATTGGAATGCAATGATTAGTTCAATTTGGCCAATAGTTTATTGATTAAGGAAGAAAGTTATTTTTAAGTTGGTTAGTTACTTAATCAACAAGAAAGATAGTTGTGAATTTTTATTCACATAATTAAAAGAAGTTATGAGCAATTGTTTTTAGACATGTTGCCACTCACAGTTTAATGTGTGGTCAAGAAGAAAGCAAGTTATTAGCCACTCACAGTTAATGTGTGGTACATGAGGTTCAGTTTAATTAAAGGACACACAAAAGATCAATTCTGACTCACCTAAGTTGAAGATAATTAAATGGGATTACTTGATTGGATGCATGTTTTGTGTGATGTTGCATGAGAGTCACATTGTTAAACCTGAGAAATCACGTAAAGTGTAAGAGGACTTGCATCAAAACTCTTGGAATGTATATACCTTGAGTATAAACAATGGGGGGAGTCGTATGGAACAGTGATCTATGACTTCTAATTTGGGTACAAGGCGTTGTACTCTTTTCTATTTTTAATGCGCTGGATATCCGTCACTTTATGTGACATAGTAATATCTTCTTGGAGTTGCTCCCAAGTTGGTGCCCTATAGGGCGATGATTTTAAGGAGGAAACCCGTTCAATGCAGGATCCATAATTTTAAATATAGTAATTATTTTAGTTGAGTCCATGTACAGGAAAAAAGATTGTCAAAGGTAAGTTGAGTGCATGTTTTATTTCTTATTGTTGTTGCATAGTCTTTAGTAGTTATGTATTCAGCTTTGCTGACTGTTTGTTTTGTGTGCGTGGCTTTGTTTGGGACTTGGCCCTACGATGACCCACTTGTGGTGAGTAGTTTTCTAGTAAAAGAAAAGCTGCAGGTACAAGTTTGCAAAAGTCATTTCATGATGGGATGGAGTGAGAGCGCTTGTTGTGTTTTGTAGCTTTGCTTATTTTTAATTGCTTATGAAGACTACTAGTTTATTTTGGATGTTTTGATTTCTAAAGATTTTAATATTAGTTTTGGTTTGGTTTTTAAGGACCATTAATATGGTTCCGAAGTGTAATAAGTTTAAAGTTGATTTTTAATTTGAGATTGTTTGAAGTTAGTTTCAAATTGTTTTGGTTTTAAGACTTCCGTTGTAGTACTTTGATAAAGGCCTTAGCCGTTATCACGGTGGCGGTAATACTTTGGTTTTTCCATATTTAGTAGTTTTAATAAATATAATTCTTATTAATATAATATGTTTTCCGAAAAAATGAGAAGTAGGAAGTTAGGAAAATCCAGGGTGTTACAGTTAATGTATGGTAAAGGAAGTTTAGTGTAATTAATGGACACAAAATTAGATTTTAGAATCACTTTAAATCCAAGATAATTAATATAGTTTTGCATGATTTTATGCATGCTTCAATGTTTTGTGTGTGAGTCATAATATTGTTAACCTTTTAATCACGTAAAGTGAAAGAGGATTCGCACCAAAACTCTTGGACCGTATATACTTTGAGTATAAACATTGGGGGGAGTCGTATGGAACAGTGATTTATAACTTCTAATTTGGGTACAAGACGTTGTACTCTTTATTTTTATAAATGCGCTGGAATTCCGTCACTATGTGACATAGGTAATACCTTCTTGGAGTTGCTCCCCTGTTGGTGCCCAATAGGGAGATTTTAAAGGAAAGGGAAACCCGTTCGATGTGAAATCCAAATTTAAATATAGTAAATAATTTTATTTGAGTTAGGTCTATGCACAGGTGAAGAGTTGTCAACGGTAAGAAGTATGTGTGTTATACTTTTCCTTAATTATCATGTCAATCATGCTTTGCATAGTGTTTGGTAATTATGTACTCAGCTTTGCTGATTGTGTGTGTTAGTGTGCATGCATTTGTCTTTGACTTGGCCCTACGATGACCCACTTGATGACAAGTAGTTGTCTAGAATAAGAGAAAGCTACAGGTACAAGTGGGCATAGCAAATCATGTTGTGTTGGAGTGTGAGCGCTTGCGTTGTAGTTTTCTTAGTTTTTTGGACTTGTTAGTTATTTATTTGTTGATGTTGACTTTTGGTTTTTGAAATTTATTTGGTTTTGAAGGACCGTTAAGACAGTTCCAAAGTGTAATAAAGATTTAATTTGGTTTTCTTTTTTGTTTTGACTTTGGTTCGCTTTTGAGATTATTTCAAATTTTATTTTGAGTTTTAATTTGGTTTTGGTTTTTAAAGACTTCTGCTATAGTACTTTGATAAAGCCTTAGCCATTATCACGGTGGTAGTAATACTTTGGTTTTTCCTAGTTAATTAGGAGTTTTAATAATTATTATTCTTTATTATATTTATATTATATTTCGGAAAATCTAAAGGAGGAAAGTTAGGAAATTCCAGGGTGTTACATGAACGTGGCAAATGGGAACCTTAGAGCATGAGGAATTAGATCCAGTATCCATTGTGTAATAGCCATTAGAGCTCCCTCGAAATTCGCTTTACTTTTGTAGATGAGATCTATTTTTTCGTTCTCATTTCAAGACAAAAGATCACCATTGCATGTACTTCAGTTTGACCACATTTTCTCCAGCGTTGATCAACAAGTTGTTGAATACGTTGAATAGAAAATTCTCTATAATCAACAAAGAAACCCACCATGCGTTTGTTCCATTTTTTATGACTATCATTCACGATGTGGGGATTGAGGGAAAAAACTGGCCCTAGACGAGCTAGTTGCTATGATAAGTTCATTTTATATTCATTATTTGCCCTCGTTTCATATTGGTTTTTGGCTCTAACAAGGCTCTTTTGAGCCCGTTCTACTAACTTCGGCTGCTTTTAGTGTTGGTTGCTTTGCTTTGACATTTATTGCAGGAATTGACGCGTTTGTGTCTGTTTTCGCTTTATCCCGAGTAGTTGGCAAGTTAGTAAGAGTCTTGACCACTTGGAGAAGCTATAAGTAAGCTAGGACATAATTTAGAAGCCCGGGGGAAGCTTAGAAGTCGAGTTTTAGAAGTTACGAGCGAAGCCCGAAGGCTTCCTGATCATCACGCCTGGCCCGAGTGCACTGTGCCCGGTTCGGGTGCATCACGCCCGGACGGCCGGGCACAGTGATTTCTACGTGTTTTTGGCTCGTTTTCACCGAACTTCGACTTAGTACTTAATGTAATTTTCCCTAGGTTTTCATTACGCATTCTATTATTCTAAAAACCCTAGTTTAGTTTAGTTTAGTTTTCTCTCTCAAGAGGTGATTATTGTGGAATTCTTCAATCATTCAATTCAATACAAATTCAGGTTTTATTCAATCTGAATTCCAGTTTCTTTAATTCATGATTAGTTTTAATTTATGTTTTTAGTTTTAATTTCCTTAATCTTTTATGTCCTAATTTCTTATTCTAATTCTAGCTTTATAAATATTGTTGATTCTTTAGTTATGATCATGTTTTTAGTTTTGTTTTCTATAGTTGCTTTAGTTTTTATGATCATGAGTGAGTAGTTAGTTTTCTAGGGTTAGGGAAACCTTGAATAATTAATGGACTAATTAACTTAGATTGTTTTGGTTTTGCAATTAGTAGTCAAATTCCTATTATTGGCTTGTTTGTTTACAATTGAATTGTGCGCAGATTTAGTTGTAATTTTGGTAATTGTTGAATTTGATGCCAAGAGGTAAAAATACCACAATAAGACCACTGAATAATAGGCGGAATTAGTCTAGGCATGAGCGAGAACCGCTAGATGAGTTTTGAGGGAGTCTAAGGCCCTATTCTCCTCATCTTATTTTTACTTATTTTCAGCAAAATAAGTTCAGTTCAGCAAAAATAAGTTCAGTTTAGCAAAAATCAGTTTCAATCCTTAATAAATTGTTAATGATTTCAGCAAAAATAAGTTCAATTCAGCAAAAATAAGTTCAGATAAGTAAAAATAAGTTCAGTTCAGCAAAAATAAACTCAGATCAATAAAAATAAGTTCAGATCAGCAAAAATAAGTTGAGTAGAATAGGGCCTAAGTTCGAGAGAATTAGTGAGCTAATTTGACGATAATTGTGAAATTGAACGTTCTTTCTTAGTGAATCCATTATTTGTTCTTGGTGACCCGAATGACCCTAGGCCTTAATTATTAGTTTTAATCACCGAAAATTTCCATAGTTAATTAGAAGTCAATTAGTTAATCGATAATCCTCAACCAAGGCCCTTTACACAGTTTAAGCTTTTTAGAACTAATAGAGTTTAACTGCTTCCCTGAGAATTCGATCCCTACTTCCCTAGCTACATTAGTTAGAGTTGTCCGGGTATTTTTGATAGGTGTGTGATAGCCTCATCATGCTACTCTAAATCATTGTCATTAGTCATTAAAGAAAAGGACATATGGGTTGAGGAGGGTGGTTTGGAGTGCTATATTAGAATCACTTGAGTGGTTGTGGAAATTTTTTGAGGTGGGGTGTTGCATGGCTACCTATAAATAGGCGGGGAAGGGGGGAACATGAGGTTAGAATGGCTAAAGAAAGACAATTAAAAGCCAAGCACCATGCACACTAAAGGGTAGTAGGTAGGGAGCCCAAGAAAAAGAGGAGTCTAGGGACACAACAACACAAAGAGTTGACAATTAATGAGCGTGTGCAAGTGGAGCAAATTAAATAATACTGACTACGGCAAGGGAAAAGATCCCACTACAACACTAACGAGTAATTAATAAAGAGAATTAAAGAGGAAATTAAAAAAATAAAACTCAATTTAGCGTTTTGCACGGGGAACCAAAAACAAAACACAATCCCAAAGCAAGCAATAAGGACAAGAGACAAGCATGAAAAAAAAAAAAGCTCAAGCAATATTAAATAAAGAAGGAAAGAAGCAATATGAAGTTGAGAAGTTTGCGGCTAAGGGCGAAAACCGACCGCCACCAAGCCTACTGTGGAGCCCTTTAGAGGGGAAGAAAGAGGAACTCTAATTCCTAGAGAGAGATGCTCTCAATTTACAGAGAGAAAAAAAAAAGAGGGAAATGTGAATACATTTTTACCAAACCTTTAAACACATTACCGGCTGCCCGCCACCAATTTTACCTATAAAGGGAGGGAAGAGATGCTCACAATTTTAATGTCCGCCACCAAGCCCACCAAACCTTTAAATGCATTACACTTTACCATAATTTTTTAATAAATTGTATATTTATTAGAATAACATATCCTAATCTAATTTTTCAGCACTTACAACTTGTTTGGATAACTTTTTTGGAAAGAAAGGGAGGGGGAGGATAAGGGAAGAAGGGGAGGTGAAGGAAAGGGATGGGAGAATAAATTAGTTTCCTTTATTTGGATAGGGGAGGAAAGGAAGAGAGAGTGGTGGTGGTGGTATCGGAGAAAAGTTATGGTGTGAATTTCTTTCCAAATCTTTTCAATTTTGAAAGGATTTGTTGCTCAAGGATGGAAGAGAACAAATTCATTTCATTTCTCTTCCTACCAATTCCCTCACCTCTCATTTTTGCTATCCAAATGATGGAACCTCCATCCTTTACTTTCTCTTCCCTTCCTTTCCCGCCATTTTTATGTATCCAAACAAGCTGTTAGACCGAAGCAAAAACCCAAATTACCAAATTTTACGGATTCAAGATTAAACCAATATCCCTCGATCCAGTCCAAATTATAATTCGAACCGAGATGTTCACACTCCTATAAAGAAGTACTTCAAAACTTAGAAATTGCTAACAAATAATACATTTTTGTATTAAATTTACAACCAAAGCATAACTTTTTAATTAAGGATTCGAAAATATGACATAAACTACATAGTAATTTCTTACATCATAAATTAATGGCACAAGTTATCAGGTTTCCATCAGAAGTTACGATTTGATAGTAATTTTAATTTAAAAGTTTTCAAATTTACAGTTGTAAATCGTACAAGTTTTCCAAATATTTAGTAAATTGCAAATTTTCTCGAGAAAAAAAAAAAAAAAAGATTTGAGCAAAATTTGCAAGGGACATCTGAATACCACTCTTGTTTCTCTCTGTCTCGAGAAAATGCAAATTTTCAAAACATTGACGTTTTGAGTTTAGTTTCATGTTTTGCTTCTTGCCGGTATCAAATAAATAAAGACCAACGAATGACCACTCTTCTGAATAGTTTGATTACATGAAAGATTTCACTTTTCAAACAAGCACTATAGCTTACAAGTACTATCGAGGATATAATTGCATACAAGTACATACTTTCTTACACATAAAATTTACAATCCCGCATACTTCAACATTGCTAATTTGCTATTGTGGCATATACAAAGTACAAACAATAGTAGTCTAGTACAGGCTTCACAATCTGCATTGTTGTATAAACGCTACTCCCTGAGCAATGAGATGACTCAAGGAGACAGCAGAATCGCCAATTCTTGAGGATTATACAAGTACCTTAACTTCACAAACAAAATGGAGCACCTACAGAAGTCTACATGTCATTCACACTAAAGAATGAGACCTACATGGCTCCACTACATTCATAAACACAACTTTAGGAAATTAATACTTCGTAAGTTCGTATGATATACAAGGCCATGCCCTTCCAATCAGTCACTGCATTGTTCACTAAAAGAGGAAAAAATAAGAAAAGAAAAATGGAAATAGCCATAATCATTGTCGGTGTCCTTCTGGCAAGGCAACCACATTATAGAACGGTACTGTCCTTCTTGGCATAGATCCATCTTCACTTTCATCATCATCAAACTCAAGATGATAACTGCACAGATCAGTTGATTTGCATTAGTAATGAGTAACTTTGAGATGCCAAAATTCTATTAAATGAAGAAGTTTTTTGGCCATTAGGTTTAATCAAAACAAATCATTGGACCTCATCTCAAACATCAATTCAATACTATACCTGACACTTTACAATGGGTACAGATTTCTACCCAACATGAGTACCGAAGTCCTAGCATAGCAAGCAAGAAGTATTCAACTATATAATGTTTCCTTTGTTATTTTCATATTCATCTTTGATATCAGACTACATATAGTGATACATAATGGTTTCTTTGTAGCTACCCTGCAAGTTCTTTATGAAAAGGGACACTGGGACAGTGATAACAATATAGGAGCTGTGAGTTGCATATTTGAATTATAGTCAGACACCCTCTCTCCAAACCACCACCCCCACCACCACGCCCCCTAGCCCCCCAAAAAATAAAACCTACTGATAAAAAGTAAAGGCAGGAGATTATAATAATTACACAGTTTCGTAGCTGAACGCCTAAACATACGTGAAGCATTCAGCATAAGCAATTTACTGTTGTTCACTTATTAGATTCTTTAGCAAAGTAGAGGATGTAAGTTGAACATATTCACCCATTTACAATACAAAATTCTCAGAGACGAGATAGATTACTCACTCATCAGTTTTCCTCTGGAGCAAGTAAATTGGACCGCAATAACCCCACATCCGGAAACAGTAATGTGAAGTCAATCTCAGTCAGATACATTAAAGATGTGCCAATACTATAAAGAAATAAAAACTACTACAGTATTCTGTTAGGAATATACAGATATCAAAGCAATTAGATTGATATGAAATACCTTACGATTTGGGTTTACTACTGTTGCTTTGTATAATGCCGTGGTACCAGGATATACTGCCAAAACTGCTCTACCGGCAGGAAAATCCAAAGCCGTAGAAGGATCATTGCGCTTGGGGAAAGGTATAATATGAGATGGAGGTAGCTTATATTTTCTACACATTGACAAAGAGGAAAGCAATGGTATCAATGACATGAAAAACCACAATTAAACATAATGGTAGGACAGACCGAGTCCATTATTGAGAAATCAACTTCCACTCAGATTTGTAACAACAGCATAAGTTAAAATCCAATTAACAAATGAAAGGAATCGATTAGCTCTACTACAAACAAATACAAGATTAATACGGTCACATTAAATTCAGGCTTGGAAGCTGTTAAGTTCAGGGTTTTCCCTTTAAGGATGCATATCAAACATGTTAAAATAATATTCAACCCCAAGTTAGAAGTAAATCCATCCACCATCCAAAGCAGCAAGAAAAAAGAAACTTGACCAACTTCATTCATACATCACCAAAACATTATATTATTAAAAATAATAATAATAATAATAATAATAAATAAAAAAAAACTGCAGTTATATAAAGAATACATTTGAAATACAGAGATATTTTACGGATCAATAAACGTGCATAAAGTTTTCAAGTATACACGATATAGAACTGCTGGATTCTGTGTCCAACACACCTTTTACTAAACAGCTCTATTGTGAGATGAACACAAAAGGCAACAGAAAATTGTCATCGCTGTTAAAAAAAGGGATCATGCATATTCATAAGAAAAGTGAAACGATGAGAGATGCAAGACATATCATGGAGTCCAGGGGAAACAAAATAGGCACATTGATCACATAATATTCAGAAATTTAACAAATTAATGAACCAGGTTGAGAATATATGCGGCGATCAGAAGTGCAAATTGACAAGCAGGGTAAAATTTTATTAGCTAATTTGTGCAGGTATAGATTCCTATTCTAGCAACATGATGCAAACTTTCATAAGGGGATGTTTTCATGTAAAAGATCAATGCAAGGAAAAAAAACACATAATTTAAGCATCAAGAATAGCCAAAGCTTACTTCTCTTTGTCAAAGCCAACTTTCTGTTTTTTTAATCTTTATAATAGTAGATTTTTGTACAAAAATATCATGCGCATACATTTTTTCCTAATCATTGAAAGCATCCTTGACACCTTTTCTTCCCGAATAAAGGCAAACATTTTCTATGGGTAAGTATTTACTAGAAAAGACTGTATTATAATGATTTGCAGAAGTAACTTTTGTAGAAGTTAGAGTTGATGCGATGACATATACTGCCCCGTAACATGATCGTAGTAAAAACATAAAATTAAGCAAAGCAGAAGGATTCCACGGGGCATTTGAGTATAGTTAATGCTGATGCAATCATACCGCCTTGTAACATAACCCTAGCAACGCAGCAGAATATAACAGTCAATATTCAGGCTATTAAATCTATCAACTTTCATTTTAAAACCAAATAAATTACATGACGGTCTAAAGGTATCCTGAACAGCCAATACTTATGGTACTATGGCAAATCATCACTAATGAGGTATCTACAATTAAATTGCTAAAATCAAATTCAGTTGCTCATTCTAGGGAAACAGAAAAGGTATTCTTAATATGACCACCAATAAACTCAAATTACCATAGGGCTTTTGGGAGATATAGGAAAAGGAGAGGGGGAACCAATGCCAAACCCCCTGTAGTCTCCAGCAGATTAGGAAAGCCGTTTAAAAGTTCTAAGGACCCTTGAATCTTAAGAAAATTTAGGCATTACTGCACTAATAATCTCAACCTAATTAGACAAAAGTCTTCAGGTTTATTCAGAGAATTGGCAAAAGCTACTATTAAAGCAACTACATCTCAGCAACACAAGAAAATTGCGAAAGTATTGCAAAGGTAAACTAATGTTTGCTACAACGGTTCATTGATTTTCAAATATTTATCCAACATTTAGAATCTGACAATTGTCTCATTATTATATAATGTTATTCAGAAAGTTTTCGATCAACTATCTGCTAGAAAGATGTACTAGAGACATCAAGATATTGCACATTGTGGATCCATCAAGTATTCTGTAATCTGTACTGTCTATGATGTGTGATTGGCAGTTTGTCCTGTCTTTGTTAATCTTTATCTAGCATGTAAAGAAACGAAACATGACATGCAATCAAGTTCACATTCTCCAGCGTTTCAAAATGACAAAAGATGACATTCTCCATAGAGTCAAATAGAAGGAAGTGAAGTATCATGACTCGCCATATCAAACCAACTAGGGACAGATATGAAGGGGGCTACCTTTGGCCACCACCCTCTTCATCATCACCAGGTTCCTCATCAAGCACTTCAAATCTGTAAAAGGAAAATGCAGCGTTAGATGTTTGAACATCATAATTTGGTGAATTGGAAGTAGAGAATTATTAGGAATCTAACAAAAGGAGCAGTAAGCATTGTCTATGACTAAGTAGAAGCAATCACAACTTCAATTGACCACAAGACAAGACCAAATGCTATTAGGACCAAAGACAGTACAAATTACCTAATAAAGCCAGACACTAATCACTATAATGATAGCTAATCAAATTTCTCAAAAGATGAGCCTTAGAGAAACTCAAACCTTCAAAGATCAGTCCTGTCTCAATAAGCTAGTTAACTTCCAATATACGCTATCCCAAAACACAAAAAAGTAACTTTACAAATTCGCTTAGATGATAATTAAGATTAAAAAGCACATACCAGCTTCTTTTTTTTATAATTTTTTAAGTCACACATATGAGGGATTTTGAAATTATAGCTAGCATTGTAGATTGATCTCACAACTGCATATTATCAGCATTATGTGTTATGTGTGTTAATGAATCAGTACCATATTTGCTCTTTGATGCAACTATACTGCAAATATTTGGAAAACAATCTGGTGCTATTTGGGAATCCATCTACAAGGAATTTTCCCTGTTTGAAAACACAAATAATGCAAAATTTTTTTATCAAACTCATCACACTAAGGTTCAATTATTATTACTTTTTGAAAAAGTAAAAAGACATAGGCCATGGGATGAGGGGGCGGATTTAGGAGCCGAGCTTCCAGGGTAAGCCGTGGCAGGCCCTATGTCCCAATATTTTGTTAAGTACAATTGATTTTCCTGTAGTTGCACTATATCAACAAAGCTCGGTTGGTTTTAAACTTTGCATTCAACTGAAGTTACTACCTAATGAGACCGTGGTTCGATTGTGCACTGACACAATCAGTAGGCTTTTTTACTTTTCTAGTTCTTACCAACATATTTTGACATTTCTCAAACTAAACTATATTATTATTTTTGAATAATTTGCCACTTCTCTAGCAAAAGTCAGTCACTAAGATTGTTTCAATTTATATTCATTTTGTTCTTATTCTAGTGTTTGTTTTTCTTTTCCCTTGATTCTTTTATAACACTATTTCAATGAAGAGGGTACCATTTTTTCTTATAATTCTCTAATTTATATTTGATTTTAGTTTATGTGTTTTCTACCCATTTGAAAAAAATTATATGCTTAGAAAAGGTTAGTGAGGACTTTTTAGCTTTGTTTCAATAGGTAAGATTAAAAGGATCTGGAATAATAGAATAGAGATAAAACCATATGTAGCTCTGGCCCAACCTATACCAAAATCTTGGATCTGTCGCTGCATGTATTTGATAGAAATTTGAAGTTCAAGTGTGTAACACATGCATACATATGTTTTGAAAGAATAAGGCTCCATACACATGATTCAACTTACTCTCTTGATTCTCTGTCATAATGTATGACTTTCACCACAATATACTCGTCCTTCTCAGATTCTTCAGTTGTTAATCTAGCTGCTACCTGAAGACCATTAGCTTAAGCATAATTACAACATGAAAGCCTCGAGAAAAGGATACCGATTATAGGCTTAATATAAATTGAACATTAAATTGGAAGCACACCTGTTCACCTTTCAAACTAGCATAGTTATCAAGTTGGTTTCTCACAGAAGGGGATACTCTTGAAATATCAGGATCATTCTTCTTCTGTTTCTTCTTTTGCTCATTACCTTCTGCAACACAAAGTATAAGTAATATGAATAAAATCTAATGCAAAACATTAAAAATGATTTTGTTTCTGACATGTTATTGAATTAGCCTCATTGTATGCTTTCATGAAAGTCTGTCACAAATGGTTTTTTTTTTTTTTTTGAAGGAAAGGTGTCACAAATGTTAAAGAAAAGGAAAAGTAAATGTGAATTAAGAAAGAACACCAAAATGAAAACAAAAGATTAGCCAACTCTTAAATGTACAATGCATGTATTATTACAAAGTTTTTCTAGAGTGAGTGTCCTCAAAACACTGACTTTTTTGTTTTGAAAAAAATATGTTCCTATATACATACCCCTATACAAAAATAAAAAGTAAAGTCATTAACATGTTCGAAGACCCATATTAAACCTCTAAGGGTCTGTTTTTACATTGTTTGGTTGGAATCAAATATTGAACAGTAAAACTTGGGTAGAAAACAAATTTTCAAGTTGAAAACATTTTCCCCAAAAATATCACAATTGAAAGTAAAATATTTTTCCTTGCAATTAAAGTAATTGAGTTTCAACCAACCAAAAAATGAAAAATGCTTAAAATGGAAAATAATTTTACATGCAAACAAACAACTAGAAAACCTTCATGAAAATGAGTTTTCCAATGTCAAAGGTTTCCCAAAATGCTTAAAATGGAAAATAATTTTACATGCAAACAAACAACTAGAAAACCTTTGTGAAAATGAGTTTTCCAATGCAAAGGGTTTTCCATGGACAACGATTTTTATCTGAAAATATTTGACACCATACCAAATTGAACTTAAATGGAAAACCAACCACAACCTTTCCTCTCCAAGCCACCTTCACACCTTGTATGTTTTTGATTTTCAACACTCAAAGGAAACAATGTTGCATTGGATGCACTACAGGATATTTTGCCTAGAAATTACAATTGTTATGGAATTTCATCATCGCTTTAATATTTTTCAACACTATGCATTCAAAGCTCACAACACGCATGAGAGCAAGATTTCTGTGCAAACCGCAAATAACCTTTCCATATCAAATTTGAGAGAAAATTTGAAGTACTTGTGTCAATTTTTCAAGAGTTCTTTTTCCATTTTATAGCCCCATTATTAAATTTTATGCCAACCATAAGAATATCATCTATAAAAATTTCTAAGAAATTTTGTTTTCTAATTAACATTTTTAATTCTCACTAATTTTTTTAAAAAGAAATTATTAAGTTACTGCTTATTGTATACCAAAATTCCATCTTGTACATCATGCTAATTGCTTTCTTTTCATGATTTGTCCCATTTGTTTTTTTACTCCCATTACATTCCTTTATTTCCTAAATCTTCCAAACTAAAATAATCTCAAAATCCTTCCATTTCTTGACAAATTATATTGATGAAATCCTTTTCATCTTGTTCAACCAATTATTCCGCTACCCACGGAGATCTAATATGGAGGAAACTAAATTCTCAAGTTCTTGATTTAAAATTACAAATAGATGGTTAATTTGTATTGATTACTTCTTTTTTTTTTTTTTTAAATGTGGCTTTCATTTGGAATTTTAATTTATTTCAAATTCATTAACTAATTTAACTTGTCTGTTGGTACTAAACTCATTTATATTTTTCTTCTTTTTCTAACCATAAAGAAGGCAGAGTCTAGTGAATGTCCGTCCTACTTTGCACATCCTTACTTATATCTTTTTCGAGAGGCTATAACAAGGATAGTGGGAAAATGGTACTAACAGGAAATCTCATACGAAAATGTATTAGTGTTAATAAAAAGAAAGTTCGTGGCATATAAATCAACAAGCCTAAAAAAAATCTTGTTGAAATATGTCACATGGTTTGTTAGGTCCACAGTTGAATTTACGTCCTATGAACCTAGTGGTTGAAGTAGATAGATGAAGAATAACTGAGAAAAAATTCCGATAGAAGTTTACTGCATGTGGGTGTATATATTGGGGAGAAATAAGACAGAAAGCGGAAAGGAAAAGAATAGTAAACGAAGGAAGAATTAAGAATTGATAAGCATGATAAACTCTTGGACATGGAAACAGCTAAGAAACCAAGATTACGCAGGAAACTAAAGCATATTAAATGACATTTGGATCCATTTTTTGACAAGAAGTGGACATTTAATAAGAATTGGAGCAGGTGAAATTAATTATAGTTGCAAATCTTCCAAAATACAACTCATAAACCAACACTTCACATAATGCAAAATTCAAGAGAAATTTAGAAAAAACCGTCAACTCAAATAAACAAAAAGAAGTTCCATAAGCAATGAAGAGATAAAATAATACTGGCTCATACAGATCAATGATGAACATACCTAATCTTCTTCGTTGCTGCACAGGTGGCTCAGGAGGAAGCAATGCATCCAGTTGAGCTAATAATATATTGGATACTCTATCATGTCAACCATAAAGTCAATTCTTAAAAAATGTCAAAGGATAACCTTTATCACCAAAGCATTTCCAAAAGGATAAACTCACAAAACAGTTTAGTAGCAAATATGTGGTGATCACATACCTCACTTCACTTTCCGAGAGTTCCTTAGCATGAGTGTACAAATTTTTCAGTTTGGATAATGACATGTCGCCAGGCTTCTCAACCACTTCTGGATCTGCACCTCAATATTCATGATCGTTAAAGAAAACGAAATTTAACAACTTATTTACTCATAGTTAGCGGAACGAAGTCAACATTATTATTAAAAAATATTAGTTAAGTAGCAACGTTCATCTACAGCTGGTGATTGATGAGGATCAATTGAAATAACTTTTTAGAGAGTATTTGGTAGACTTCTCTACATTGTTTAATTTGTAAAAAATGAAATAATTTTTCCTCAGCAGAAAATATTTTCCATGAATGGGGAGAAAACAAAGTAGAAGGGGAAAGGATCACAATAAACATTACGTCATCACCTTTATAAATTGTTTGACATAACTAAGGGAATCAATTGGAAACAGATTATAAGGGTAAGAATTATGTTGCCATTAGGTTGGTAAGGGCAACAAATGGGTAATAAACCTTTAGGAAATGAAGTGTGTTATCTATCTCTTATACCAAATGAGAGGTAATGGAATTACTAGTTTGATTCCATATACACCACTTACAAACGATTTAAAGTGAAAATTATCTTTGAACAAAAACAAAAAAATGCTACAAATTCCATTCCTCACATCCAACCATTCCACTCTAGTTTTCCTTCCTCCAACTTCCCTTCCACAAGATAATTGCAAGTAGAGTTTTTCCTAACAAAGTATTTTTTTTTTCAACCAATCAATTAAAGCCTAAGTCCCATAATTGGGGTCGAATACATGAACCAAAAGGAATCATTCCAGGTGGTCATCTACATAAATTTTCCACCATCCCCTGCGATCGAGAAGCCCCTTCTCTAGTAAATCCAAAACCTTCAAGTCCTTTCTAACCCCTTCCAACCAAGTCAGAACCTGTTTACTTTAACTGAAAAGACTGAACAACTGAAGTGATTGGAGCAGAGCTGAAAGTTTTTTATGAAGAATTAATGAATAGCAAAATAAGAGAAGAGCTAAGCTGAATTGAATTGAACGGATTTTAAGCTGAAGTAAACAGACCCTCATTTTCGGTCTCCTCTTACTCGTTTGAGAATTGAAATCTCCACAATCCCACTCTTCTATACAAACATTTTTCACTGCAAATATTTTGAAAAGTAGGAAGTTATAAAAAGGGGATTCCTACACTCCTCCACCTTTTCCATAAGCAAGCCCCCAACTCTAACACTATGCTTGGATAACAATTTTGAACGGAAAGGAACAAGGGAGGAATAGGAGGGAGAAAAAGGGAGGGAACAAGGAAGCTCCATTTTCCTTCCAAATCTCTCTAATTCTTGAGGGATAGTGTTTATTAAAGAAAGAGGGAAATAGATCTCTCCCTCTCCCTCCCTCTCCTCCCCAAACAATAATCCAAACAAGGGAGTTTATCCCACTTCCTTTCTCTCTCCCTCCATTTACTTGTATCCAAACAATTTGCAAAAAAAAAAAATAAATAAATAAATAAATAAATAAATAAGTAAATCTTTGAATACACCCTTCTTAATTCTACAATGACCATTTTACCTATTAATCTAAAATTTAAATTAAAATAAGTACAAATTAACTATAGCTATTATTTTATATTTTACAAAATGTTGTAATTAATTTATACACTTTTTGGACAAAATGAATTTGATTATTCTCTAATGAATCACAGAATTGTGTGTTAATCCAAACTAGTAATTCAAAGTCATTGCTATGATTCTACGCACTCCACAAAATAGATTGATAAGTGCAACCGTTACCAAAATTACACCACTCAAATTATTTAAACTAAGGTCCTGTCGTTTTGACTGAAACGTAGCTAAATTGAATAAAACTGCACTTAAGTGAATTAAGCTGAACTGGAAATGAATAATCATTATAATTATAATGAAGATGAACTGAGCTAAACGTAGGTGAGGTGAGCTGAAGTGAAGTGCCAATCCAAAAGAACGGGGCTTGTTTGGCATTAATGTGGCTTTTAGTTTTATAAAATCATATCAGACACCTTATAGGAGTAAAAAGACTACTAGTTATATATATAAAAAAAAAAAAAAAAAAAAAAAAAAAAAAAATGAAACTCATTTTTTGTTATAGTTTTTCCAAAAAAAAAAAAAAAAAAAAAAAAAAAAAGAAAAAACTAAAAACAATCAGCAATAAACATTAGCGAAAAATCTTAAACACATTAAGAGAATAACGGGAAAAAAAAAAAAAAAAATCACTCACTCGTTTGAAGCTTCTTATGAAGCTTATTGATGTCAGTCAAAACATCTTCTTGTACTTTCCTAAGTCGATCAAGCTCCTTGGAATTCTCCAAAATTCCAGCAATCTCCGTAGTCGACATGAACTATGAACTATGAAGTATAGTAATAGCAAAAGGTGGATCTAAAAATTAAGCAAATAAAAGTGGGTAAATATATGATCAAATTAACCAATAATCAAGCTTAGAAGAATCCTAATTCACTTTCTAACAGTTAAATTAACGATTAAACCCAAATTAATTTTCGATGATAACAATAATAATTTAAATGTTACCTCAGAGAAAAACTCAGGGTACGGAACAATGGAGGAGATCAGGAGAGAAGGAGCAGTGCAAAAATAAAAGCTTGAATTTTATTGAATAATTTATTAATTATTTCTTTTTTCTGATCGGAAAAAAAAATTTAGGAAAAAGACAGAAGGTGAGATTTTTAATGTTATTACTCACCGGTCCACCATTTCTTGTTACAGAAAGATGATGGTATAAATGGAAATTTAATTGTTTTTCAAATTCAGATGAGATAAACAAGTTGAACTTCAAAATAATGGGGTGTATGGGAAATTGAATTGAAATAAATCTATATAGATCTAAAGTAATTTTTTTTCTAACATTTGAATCTCTACCTGTAGTATCATATATATATATATATATATATATAATATTGTATTAAAAAGCGTTTGAGATAATGTAAGTACGCTGCGTACGTCAACCTAATTACTGGTGCAACCAAATGTTGTTGATGTTCAATACTTATAGTTTGATAAATATATTGTTTCAGTCGCAACCTTACAAATACAATAACTAGTCACACATTGATGTAAGTTTGCAAGAGTTTTTGGATGAAAGTCGTTGTATACATATTATTAGTGGATCAAAATGGGGTGTATGGGAAATTGAATTGAATTTACATAGATCTACATAGTTCTAAAGTAAGCTTTTTTTGGTGACTATTTGAATCTCTACCTACGATATCATAAACGAAATGTGAAAGCTTAACCACCAATTCATAATAAATTTGATATTTAATATTTCAAAGGAATGGATAATAAAGTCTTGTAATTATATGGTATGAGCTTTTGATTTGTATTATTATTCACTTGCACCAAAACTATGACGTTATTTTTATCCCAAGTGCTTTATAGTTGTTTTGCTTTTTTAATTAATAAATTATGACATTACAAGTTACAACCCCTGCAATCCAAATTCGTACTAAACAAAAAACACATTACGAAAAATAAACAAAAGCTTATTTGATAATCGTAGTCGACCCGGGGCATTGCCCGGGCCAAAATTCTAGTTTATTTTGAAAAGATGTATAAGTTCTAGAAAAAAATTATGGGCTAATAAAAGATTTTTTTTATGATTATGTATAATTATTCGTTACAAAATTGATTTGATGAAAAAAATAATATATCTTCTTGTATATGTTATACAAAGTACTAGGATTAAGGGTGTGTTCTCTTCATAGTATTAGAATCCCGATCCATTCCATTATATTTCATTTCATTCCATTCCATTCGTGGATCATCCATTCTAATCCATTATAATCCCAACAATTCATTCTAATCTCGTATAATCCCGGCAATCGATTTTAATCTCGTCTAATCCCGGCAATCCATTATAATCCTGGTAACTCATCCTGACCCCTTTAATTCCGGGCAATCCATTCTAATCCCGACAATTCATTCTTAAAAATTAAAATTATCGTAATTCTAATTGAAATCTTAATTATATTCTTGAAAATCAAAATCTAACGATACAATAATCTCCATAACAAATTCCTTTTTTTTTTTACTACACACAATAATGTGTTAAACATAAATTTTTACTCCATAATAATCTAGGTACTATATATTGTCACAAAGAGTTGAATGTATAATGGAAGTGCCTCAATTATCCTCGTATAATTCTTCTTCTTCCTCCTCCTCCTCAATAATAATAATAATAATAATAATAATAATAATAATAATAATAATAATAATAATAATAATAATAATAATAAATGATAATAATAATAGTTGATAGTTTTTGTGGATTTTTTTTCAAAGAGAAATTTTCACTAGACATTAGGAAGTGAAGTGTATGTTATTTTATTTTTAGTTTAATCATAATTACAATGATCCTTATCTACATTCATAACGGTGAATTTTAAATTGTAAAATTCATAACCTAATTACCCAATTAAAGCTACTCAACTAATTGCCTCAATGTCACTATATTTGTGTAATTTAACACTAATTAGTTACTTCATTTTCAATCAAACAACATGTCTATTAAAGAGCAAAAACAAAATTTAAACAACCAAATTAACCAACAGGATTATTTAATTTTAGTTGACATTAGAACAAAACACCCAAAGTCATACACAAAATTTATTAAATCAAATAACTGACATAACGTTTTTCCTTAGGGGTATATGCAAAAAACAAATATATATATATATATATATATATATATATATATATATATATATATATATATATATATATATATATAACAACAACAACAATAACAATTCATTATGCTAGTAAGACTTTAGATTCGGCTCAAGTTAACTATGCTACTACAGAAAAAGAGTAGCTTGCTACAGTGTATGCTTTAAATAAATTCCGTGCTTATCTTATAGGTTCGAAGGTTATTGTTTATACTACCATGCATCTCTTAAGTACTTACTTGGGAAGAAAGTAGAAAAAGCAACACTCATTAGATAAATTTTGTTGCTCCAAGAATTTGATTTAGAAATCCTGGATAAGAAAGGAGCAGAAGATTTGGTAGCTGATCATTTGTCCAGAATTCGATATGATGATGGGGAGATCTCAAACCCCAGTGATGACTCTTTTCCTAATGATCACCTTTTAGCTTTTCTTACTAACACTCATTAGTTTGCTAATTTTACTAATTATATTGTTGGAGGTGCCTTGCCTCCTAACCTTACATATCAGCAGCATAAACGATTTTTGCATGATAATAGACGTTATTTTTGGGATGATCCTAACCTATTTTATGAGTGTGCAGATGACTTATATCAAAGATGTGTGCCCGATTGGGAAGTTTACGGTATCTTACACCATTGCCACTCATCTCCATATGGAGATCACACCGGACATTCTAAGACGACATTTAAGGCACTACAATTAGGCTTCTATTGGCCCAAGATATTCAAAGTTGCACAAGATTTTGTTATAGCTTGTGATTCGTGCCAAAGAATAGGTATTATCTCAAAAAGGCATGAGATGCCTCAAACTGGTATTTTAGAAGTTGAAATTTTTTATGTTTGGGGTATCGATTATATGAGCCTTCCCTTCTTCCAATAGAAATCGTTACATTTTAGTTGCTGTGGATTATGTTACTAAGTGGGTGGAAGCAATTGCTACCCCCCATTGTGACTCTAACATCGTTTTGAGATTGTTTAACCAGGTTACTTTTCCAACGTGTGGAGTCCCTAGAAATGTCACGAGTAATAGGGGAACACATTTTCATGACAAGAGGTTAGGTCAGCTGCTAGAAAAGTATGGTGTTTACCACAAGACCAGTTTAGGATATCATCCACAGACTGGTTAAGTGGAGGTTTCCAATAGAAAATTCAAGTCTATTATAGAGAAAACTGGTACAAAATTGAGGAAAGACTGGAGTAACAAGCTTTATGATACTCTATGGGCGTATAGAACGGATTTCAAGACTTCGATTGGCACTTCTCCATATCGGTTGGTTTACAGAAAGGAGTATCATCTTCTAATTAAACTAGAGTACAAGACTTATTGGGCGATAAAGGAGCTAAACATGGACGCCAAGCTTGTTGGAGAAAAGCGATTACTTCAATTAAATGAGTTGGATGAATTTCTATTGGGAGCTTATGATAGTGCTATAATTTATGAAGAGAAGACAAAAATATGGCTTGACAAGAGAATCATGAAGAGTGAATTCCTTGTTGGTGATAAGGTGCTCCTATTGAACTCAAGGTTACGGTTATTCCCAAGAAATCTGAAGCCTAGATGGAGTGATCCTTTCACGGTTACAAATGTGAGCAAATTTGGATATGTTGAAGTTCAAAATGACAAAGGTGAAATATTCAAAAGTCAATGGTCAATGGTTGAAGCTCTATTATGAAGGCAACATTGGATTGGTGAAAGTCATCCAACTCAATGACCCCGACTCACATTGATAAATCAATTAGCTACGGTCAAACTACTGACCTTAAAAGGGCGCTTCTCGGGAGGCAACTTGAGCTTTCTATCCCTTTTTATCTCTTTTTGAATGTCTTTAGTTACTTTTGAGTGTTTTATGTTGTGTTTGCGTTTTTAGTTTTTAGTTTAATTTTTGAAGCCTATCTAAGGGCATAATTCATGCTTTAGACTAAGTAGGGTGGTTAGTAAAGTTTTAGAGAGAGAACCGTGCTTAATTAGCATTAGTAATAATAATAATAATTAATAATTTAGAGGTACATTAGTAAAACCAAGAAAAATCTGCAAAACTGACTCACCAAAGAGCCATGCAGGCGTAGCGCCTAAAACTCGCTTCTTCTAAGCGCCCACAAATCCGGACAGAGGCTTCTCCCTAGAAAAAAAAACGCACCTACATACGCCCGCACCACACGAAAGGCTTTTGTTCGATGTGCCCGCAGAAGAGGCCTACGCCTATCCGTCAATCTTTTTACGTGATTCCTTTCGATTAAGCTCTTTTTCTTCGTTCGTTTTTTTTTGGGTTTTTCTTATTACTAGTTGACAACCCGCGCGCTACGTGGGCGTGGTTCCAAAATGCATAATTCTCGTTTTTGTTTGGATTGCTATCATTGTAGTTTTTACTATTCTTGTTTGATTGTTATTGTTTTAGTATTTGAAATTTTAAGCTCAGTAATGAATATGAAGTTGTTGTACATATTTTATCAAGTATATTGTGATATCTTATTGTTTTTTAGCTACACTAATTACAAGGTACAAACATAGTATATATATAATCAACAATATAACCAAAAATATATTACATAATGTTTAATCATTTTGCATGGTGTACTGCATTGCTACAGAAGATTAATAATGGTCATTTACATAACTAATTTTAAATATTGCTTTCCTCAACACCACAATCCAAGATATTTAGTTAAAGTAAAAAGGAGGAATTGAAGCAATGACATTCAAAAGTCCATGCTATTTCAAAAGAAGCTTCGTAGGGAAATCACCTTCATTCCACGGCGAAAGAGCGCACACCCCAACTTAAGATCTTGTTTTTGGTCAAGCTTCGAGTTGGTCCAATGCTGATGTTGAGGGTTGATTGACGTACATTGTTGATCTTTTCTGCTATAGCTTCCATATTGTCCTGTTAAAAAAAAACAATGTGTATTTATGAGTATTGTAGGTATCATTTTAGACTTATAACAATTATGTATATATTTATTATTTTTTGAATATGCAGTTGATGTATTATATGCAATGTTGATTATTTATAGATTACCTTCTCTTTCAATGTCCAAAGTTCAGAACATGTAATTCCAAGTAGTTGTTCTATTTCCTTTGCAAACATGGTGACCATAATCGAACCTGTTTCATCTACCGCATCTATCTTAAAGATTGCCCTGCATATTTGTATTAAGCTGGTTAGTGCTGCTATAAGGTGGTTAAGGGACTTATTGTTAGCCTACTTAATTAGGTTGTGCGATAGCGTCTGTTTTGTTACAATAATTACAGGTAAATGTAGCTTCAGGAATAGAGCTGCAACTCTTGCCACACTTGCTGCAAGCTAAGTATGTTTTCAACTGTTCTGTTGAGGCAGTTGGTGTGGTGACTCGAACATGGAAGATTTCATCTTGCCATATATTATGTGACTGTGAAGTCCAGATATTCATGGCATGTTAATAACACAATCATATAAAATTGAACTTCATTGTTAATGCTGAGTTATTTCCTAACTATATTGTACTTACAGTACGTTGATTTATTATAGCTAGAGTAGTCAGTAGAGGAATGTTGTTTTCAGAATGTAAATCAATTAACCTGGAACGATGATCTGCGAGAATGCTCTTATGCTTCGTAGTCCTAAATAAAGATTTTTTGAATGAAGTATTAGATTAACTAATTTATGTTTCAACTTATTTATAATTTAGTAAATGCTAAATATTTGAATTATACCATTGACGTAAGGCATCTGCAGTTGTTCCTTCTAGTTTTGTGGTTATCACAGTTGACATCGTGCTTGATAAATTGAATCCTATAAAATAGCAGTGCGTATTGTCAGTTCGTGATTGTGTAAGGAATAAGTTCATTTATGTTGTTGAACTATAATTTATCTAAATGATTACCTTTGAATTCCTTCTGCAGTGCAATTGTTCCTTATGATTTTGTGGTTATTACAGTTGACATTGTGCTTGATAAATTGAATCCTATAAAATAGCAGTGCGTATTGTCAGTTCGTGATTGAGTAAGGAATAAATTCATTTATGTTGTTGAACTATAATTTATCTAAATGATTACCTTTGTAGTCTTTTCCTGTCACAGCTTGAAACCCAGCGACAATATAAGAATTTGCCCATGTAGCTAGTAGATCCTTGTGAATGTAGATTATTTCATTCCAAATAGAAAGATTTATTGGGCGATCAGTGCTGATTTGCATGGCCATGTTTACAAGTTAGAATATCATACATATTGAACAGGCTATCGCACACCTATCAAAAGTAAACCAAACGACACCAACTAATGTAGCTAGGGTAGTAAGGATCGAATCCTCAGGGAAGCAGTTAAACTCTATTAGTTCTAAAAAGCTTAAACTGTGTAAAGAGCCTTGGTCGAGAAGTATTGACTAACTAATGACTGCTACCTAATTACTAACTAATTACTGGAAATGACGAAGGATTAAACCAATAAACTAAACCTAGGGTTATTCGGGTCACCAAGAACAACTAATGGATTCACTAACAAAGATCGTTCAATCTCACAACTATCATCAAATTAGGGCTCACTAATTCTCTCGAATCTAGACTCCCTCGAAACTCATCTAGCGGCTCTCGCTCATGCCTAGACTAATTCCGCCTATTATTCAGTGGTCTTATTGTGGTATTTTTACCTCTCGGCATCAAATTCAACAATTACCAGAATTACAACTAAATCTGCGCACAATTCAATTGTAAACAAAGAAACCAATAATAGGAAATTGACTACTAATTATGGGATTGAAACAACCTAATTTAATTAGTCCATTGATTGATCAAGGTTTCCCTAACCCTAGAAATTAGACTACTCACTCATAATTATGAAAATCAAAACAAGAATAGTTGTAAAAACCCTAATTGAATTCATGAAGTAATTGATAACTAAACTAATTAACATAAACAAAAATAACTAAATTGATTAAACTAGAGAGACTAAAAAGCATAAATTAAACTAAAATAAAGAACAAAATCAGAAGAATTACCAAATTGAAGAACCAATTGAAGACTTGAATTGAATTGAAAATCAAAGTTATGAACAAACCCTAATTTCCCCTAATTTAATTTGAGAGAAAAAGTGCTTAATTCTATATCCTAAGAGAGTAATTCTAAATTATGAAAAGCATAAGTTGTTTTGCCTAGAAAACCGTGCCTAATGTACCCAAGTTGGGCTTACAAAACCTAAGTACAAAGAAAATAAAAGACGAATAAAAAGATCGGGAAAAACGTCTGATGCGGGCGCATAGGAGGTTTATGCGCCCGCATCTGACCTCCAGAACGCCTCTAAAGCTGCTGATTACATTAAATGCGCCCGCATAGCATTTTTATGCGCCCGCATAATGACCTCAGAACGCTTATTTTGCTTCCTTTTCTTCTTATTTCTTCATAAGTTCTTTAAGGCTTGTTTTATACTTCTTGACACGCATTTCCATGCATCTTCATTCTTATCCCGTCTAAGCTTTCCGGCTTCGTTCCGAGCCTCGGTTTTCGTGCCTGAAATTACAAAACATACCAAAACCGAGCATAACAACCGTGGATGATAAAAATCAACTAAAATGCTCTAAAATTGCCGGAAATTAATCAAACTTGACGAGACACTTCAAATTAGCTAAAGAACATCGAATGAGCTAAAATAAAGCCAGAATGACACCCATTAAGCACAAAATTGACTCGAAACAAGGGGAAAAACACTATGAAAACCACACATATCACATTCCCCCAAGCCAAGCCTTTGCTCGTCCCGAGCAAAGATAACGAAATGACTTTCACCCCATAAAAACATATGCATCACAACTCAAGGATCCTTCCGAGTTTACTAAGATCAAAGCAAGTCAAATGCTACACATTCCTAAACAAAAGTCAAACAAAGCCAACCAAGCAAGTTTAATGAATCGATGACTAGAATAGCTCACGGGTTGTCACTCCACACAATTGAGCATCTAATAATGTAGCTCACCCTCACCACCCAACCATAAGAGAATGAAATGCAAATGCAACAAAGTGTTTAAATGCAAGTTTTTGAGGAACCAAACCCACATCTCACACCTCATGCAAGTGTTTAAGGGTATACACTCAATCCTAAAGTCGACTCGAAATGCAATTAATACTCTACGACCTTGCCAAAAGACTCTTCCACAATCAACCAAAGCATGCACATGAAGATCAAAGAGGACTTTATAAGCTTGTAACGTAAGGCTAGGGTGAAGGGTAGGATAAATTTGGGATAATGTGGCTGAAAATGCGGGGTATACGCATATAAAACATCGGAGACTCACCAACACATCATACAATAACATCAATGTCTCCCATCATCCAATTCCAACCGAATCAAACCAAACTTTTCAATTTTCATTCACTTCACACCTTTATTTTCATTCAAATCACAAATATAAACCGAATTCAAGCTTTTCATTCATCTACTTCAATTTCAACTTGTTTTTCTCTTTTTTTTTTTTTTTTTCTTTTATTATTTTCTTTTTTCATTTTAGTTTCACGACTCTTAATAGTTGGCCATTAAGACCAAACTATCACACGTACATAACCGGACTCCAAATCACATTTAGAAACCAACATATTGTGTTTTAAAACACAATTCCAGTCATTGGTACGCAGAGCCTTAATGTGAAACTTATAGAACCTCCTGCACATCAAAATTTCTCAATTTCACCTAATCCTCCAAATACACCATCACAACAATCAACAACCATAACAAACCACAACATGACTCCCCCAAGCCAAGCTTGGGCATACAATATGTTATTAAATACCAAGGCTAAAAAGGGTTGTAATGTGGTTAATTTTGTGAGGGATATAGGCTTAAGAAAACACGGGATCAAGGGAAAAAAAAATGTTCAGCATGAAAATCCTAATAAATGTATCTGAAGGCTCTAAAATCAATTGAATGCCTCTTATCATGCGCAACATGCAACAAAACTTCAATTAAAAGTTACTAAAGTCCAAAGGCAAACTCAAGATCATAAATGCACCAGGAACTAAGCACACATGAAAAGAATACAATTTAATGTAGCCTATAAGATCAAAAGTGGCTCAAATCCTCCCGCTAACACAGTTCAAGTCCAAGACCCAAGCAAGGTTAGACAGAGTTGACAATTGCAAGGAAAGCTAGCAAATTTAAGACTAAGTCATGCCCGGCAAATCACATAAGTAAACTCATCCAAATACAAGAATCATGAAGTTTCAGAAAATTTAAACAAATGGGTACATGAAAAGTCAAATCAACGAAAAACCGGGACGAGCAGCTAGCCAATCACAATAAGAATTCTCTCTGAACAACTAACTACATTAGACTAGGAAAGCAGTACATTTTTTTGGTCACATGTAAACTCCCGGCCTTAAGGGACGGTACAAACCATGTAACGGTCCTACGAAAGCAGTAAACTACACTAGAAAGCAATAAAAAGACCCTAAGGCTAAACAGCTAATTCCAACACATACAAGTACGAGCAAAAGGAGAGCGGAGTTTAGGAACATCTAACCCAATGTAAATCAACAAAAATTCGTAAATTCGATATCAGAAGTCCTAGTCCTGCTCCGATTGTCATATCTGCAGGGGAAAAAGAAACAAAGCCAAGTCCAAAAAAAAAAAAAAAAGAAAATAAAAAAAAAAAAAAAGTTTACAAATTATTACAACCTAAATAGAGTAACTAATTTCCCCCCCAAGCCAAACACTGTCCCGTCCCGGGATACATAATCAATGAAAATGGGGAAGGGAATAGGAGCTGCAGGACGCCTACTGCTGCCCGGGCCCGCCATAGGGTGGAAACTGGGAGTAGTAGTGGTGGAGAGGGTAGGAGGTAGGGTCCACATTAGGGTCATACTGGGGTGGCCAGTTAGGGTGGTTGGGGAATGGTTGCACGTGACCCTGATCAACATGATGCATGTGCTCTCTCCATTGGACCCGCTGCAGGTGATCTACATCCGTTCGGAGGCCGCGGACACTATCATCTAGTCTATCAAACCGGTGTCCGTATTGCTCGAACCGCTGATCAATCTGATCGAACCGCTGAGTGTTGTAGGCATGCATTTCGTCCAGGCGGTTCATCAGAGGGGTCATATCAAAGGCGCCCTGGGGAGGTGGGAGTGGCGGAGCTGGTTGTTGGGGAATGTCTTCCTGAGGGACACCCCCCGCCTGCTGCATCTGCTGGGCCATTCTAAGGGCCCTCTTCTCAGCATCCGTCCTCTCAGCTAGTGGGATGGGGTCTGGGGGAATCCTCCAGGGGTTTACGCCTTCGGGGTGTTCCAAGTAGTAGGTGGAGGTAAAGGCGTTGGGAAGGTAGCACCAGGATAGTTCTCGGACATTCCATACCAAGCGTTCATGCCGGCCTCTAGTGTATGTTCTGCAGAACCCGGCAGTCCGCAAGGAAGGGATGTCCATCAGTGGGTTTTCTTCAATGGGGTGCAACCCTTCAAAGTTCTCTCGATGACCTAACTGGTAGGCCAACCAGGTAATCATTCCTCCACAGTAAATAACCCCCGTGTTGGTGGCACCCTCGGCTATCTCAGCAAATCTACGGGCAAGGAAAAACCCGTAGTTGTAGTCTCGGCCTTGTAGATGGGATCCCTCAGTAGCTAACCACAGAAGTCTAAGCTCATCAGGATAGACCTGCCCCAACTCTCCTCGGGAAAATAGGCAGTAGGTAATAAACCGGAGGAAGTATCGGAGGGCTGCATGTTGGACCTCCGAGGTCTTGCTGGTGGATGAGGCATAGGGGGTGGTACCGTCAGTGATACGGAGCCACCAGGAGGCTTCATCATAGTTAGACCAGCCGTGCTCGAGAGCTACAGAGACTAGGTTGCGCGGGTCCCAGAAGAAGTGCTCATTGAACTGTTGAAGGGGAAGCTCATAGTGGGTGCCGAAGATGGTGAAACTGACCACCCCTGTTCTAGCTGTTGGGTTACTGGGGTTCCGCACAATAACCCTGAAGTGGAAGGTAGAGAGGAACTCCAGAGTGAGTTCCCGGTAGGTGGGTGGGGCCATTGGTTCGCCATCAGGTCCTGGCATGGTGACTCCGAGCCATGCACCCCAACCGATGTTGTCCGCCATTTGGACCACTTGGTCAGTGATCCCCATCTCATCACATGTGCTGCGGTCAAAGAATCTGGTAGAGCGGATGGGCCGCTTTTGCAGTCTCTCGAACCGGGCCTGTTGTTGGCGGCGGTTTGGTGGTGCGGGGTCTCCTGAGCTAGAGCTGGCGGGCTGTTTACCCCTAGAGGCCGAGGTGGAAGACTCGGTCCTTTGTGATTTTCTCGAGGTTCGTTGAGAGCTCATGGTTCCTGAAAATCGAAAATGAAAGCATTAGAACCATAGGAAAAATCGGGATAAAACACATAGCAGGACATACTCATGCAATGTTATAGCTTCCAATTAGGTAAGATTTAAGTAAAAATTTCGGCATGACCCGTCTATTTTATCGATATAGCCAAAAGCCGTGAGGCTAACAACAATCACCAAAACCAATGTTTTTCAACATAGCACCAAGAATTCCACATATTTCCAAAGTTTTCAACATAAGTTCAATAGAGCATAATTCTCATGAAACCGCAATTGCAACATTACCAACATTTTAAACCTCACTACTAATTCGAAACACCATAGTTTGTCAAGCAACAATCATACTAGAGGGAAGAAAAAGAAAAATAACCAAACTTCCATGACATTATCAATCACAAATTAAGTCTGAAAATTAGCAAGTTAAAACTTATAGTACGATCAACTCAAGCATCTACACATTGTTCACCATTGTAAAATAGGGCATAAATTTTTTCTAAGTCATAAACTTGGAATTTGAAATTAATAACACTTAAACAAGCAATTATCAACATCACACAAGCATAAAACTCAAGAAAAAAAAAAAATCATATTATGAAATTGTAACTACGAACCCTATAGTGTGAACGCCATGAAAATTCAAGAAACTTGGTTAAAACTTGCTTAAAGTTGGATTTATACCTTAATAGATGAAGATTGATTGGAAGTAGAGTAGAAAGAACGCCCCAAATAGTCCCAAATTAACCAAAAATCGCCCCAAACTGCAGAATTTCGCGCGCCCCTTGTAGCCCCGAATTGCAAAAATTTTCGAAAATTGATTGAGGGGTTTTGTAGAGGAAGATGAGAGGAAGCTTGTGTTAAAATTTGGGTTGATTTGGTGAAGTATTGAGTGAGATATGAGAGAAAGAAGTTTTTAGGGATTGAGTTTTAATGGAGGTTAGGGGTTTGAGGAAGAAGAAGGTATGGTGAGAAGTGAGAGAAAGGAGATAAAAGGGAATAAAAGGGTAAAAGAGATTAAAAAAAAAAGAATAAAAAAATTTAAAACCGTTGCAAATTCGGGTTTGATGCGCCCGCATACGGGTGTTATGCGCCCGCATCAAATTCAAATTTCAAAAGTACTGGGGCTACTGGGGGTGACATGCGGGCGCATAAAATTCTTATGCGGGCGCATGTCACTTTTTCAGGAAATTCTTTGGGGTTCTGTGGGTAGGATGCGGCCGCATAAAATCCTTATGCGGGCGCATCTTACTTTTTCAAAAAAACTTTATGGGGTTCTGGGGGTCAGATGCGCCCGCATAAAATCCTTATGCGCCCGCATCTGCCCCTTTTTACTCGACTATTGTTTCTTTTCTTCCTTTAAAACTTTCTTTTCACTTACCTTGACCCTCACTTAGCATTTTAGGTACGGAATTCAACCTAAGACCTCTAGTTACTCAACTACACCTAAATGCACACAAAAACACAAAAACACAGCTAACTAAAAATTACGAAAAAAAAGCTAAAACACACCAAAAGCATATAAAAAGAGTTAAGGGGGGATAGAAAGCTCGGGTTGCCTCCCGAGAAGCGCTTGTTTAGGGTCATTAGCTTGACCGTGGCTCCGGAGTGGTCAGTGTGAATCGGGATTGTAGAATTGCACCTCTTCTACTAATCCAACGGCATCACCTTCATAATAGAGCTTCAATCGTTGCCCGTTGACCTTGAACTTTTCACCTTTATCATTTTGGACTTCAACGAACCCGAATTTGCTCACCATAGTAACCGAAAAGGGACCGCTCCACCTGGACTTCAGTTTTCCAGGAAACAATCTGAGACGGGAATTAAATAAGAGTACCCTATCACCAACTTGAAACTCCCTTCTCCTGATTCTTTTGTCGTGCCACCTCTTAGTCTTTTCTTTATATATTTTTGCATTATCATACGCAGCTAAACGGAATTCATCGAGCTCATTTAGTTGAAGGAGTCGTTTTTCTCCCGCCAGCTTGGCATCCATATTCAATTCCTTGACTGCCCAGTATGCCTTATATTCTAACTCAACCGGAAGGTGACATGCTTTACCATAAACTAACCGAAACGGAGAGGTGCCGATTGGGGTTTTGAAAGCCGTCCTATATGCCCATAGAGCATCATGAAGCTTGTTGGTCCAATCCTTTCTCGATTTTGCAACTGTCTTCTCCAGAATAGACTTGATCTCGCGATTAGAAACCTCAACTTGGCCGCTTGTCTGTGGGTGATATGCTAGTCCTGTTCTATGGTATACACCGTACTTTTTCAGCAGCTTATCTAACCTTTTCTCATGGAAATGCTTCCCCCCATCACTGATGACAGCTCTAGGGACTCCGAACCTAGGAAAAATAACCTGCTTAAACAACCACAAAACCGTATTAGAATCACAATGGGGGGTAGCCAGAGCTTCCACCCATTTAGAAACATAATCCACAGCTACTAGAATATAACGGTTTCCATTAGAGGATGGGAAGGGTCCCATATAGTCAATACCCCAAACATCGAAAATTTCAACTTCCAATATACCTGTTTGCGGCATTTCGTGCCTTTGTGAGATGTTACCTGTTCGTTGGCACGAATCACAAGACATAATGAAAGCTCTCGCGTCCTGCAAAATCGTGGGCCAGTAGAAACCCGATTCTAAGACCTTGAACATCGTCTTGGAGGGTCCAGCATGACCTCCATAGGGTGATGAATGGCAATGGTGAAGGACACCATATACCTCCCATTCCGGAACACATTTCCTGTATAAACCATCTGCACACTCACGAAACAGGTTAGGATCATCCCAAAAATATCGTTTAACATCGTGCAAAAATTTCTTTTTCTGCTGATAAGTCAAGTCGGAGGGTAGAACACCTCCTACAACATAGTTAGCGAAATCAGCAAACCAAGGTGAATGCACACAAACAGCAAACAGATGTTCATCAGGGAAAGAATCGTCAATGGGGGTAGAGATCTCCCCATCGTCATACCGTATTCTCGATAA
>PYUH01000015.1:107385-136558 GCA_016808085.1 Suaeda aralocaspica | reverse complement strand
AAGTATGTCCTTAAATACCTCTAAGGGAAGTACAAGGGACTTCCCTCTTTATGCATTGTACGTTCAACCCGGCAAACAAGGAATCAAAGACTCTCACTTTTCGGTTGACCGCCAGGCACCACAGGGGGAAGCTATAAAAATTCTAACTTCCTATGGAACGGAAGTCTAAACATACTTCCTAGGGGCGTATGTCCTTAAATAACTTCTCGAAGGGGAAGTAAATAAAGCGGACTTCCCCCTATTATGAAGTGTACGTTAACCCGGCAAACAAGGAAGTCAAGCGACTTCCACTTTGCCGAGTTGACGACATATGGAATCCAAAGGAGGGAAGTCTAAAAATTCTAACTTCCTAGAAGGAATAGAGGGATTCCAAATAAAAGGAAATCTAGACACACTACTGAAGGGGAAGGTGATCCTTAAAAACTTCCTAAGGGGAAGTCTTAAATACTCAAGCTTCTACAGGAGAGGAACTTACTATAAAGAAATTTACATTCCTAAGTAAGTTTTAAACTTCCTAAGGAGAGGAAGACTTCTACCAATATATAGCTTCCCTACTTAGTGCCCACCTGCGTTCAAGTCGGCAAAGTGGAAGTCACTAAGTAGGGAAGTCCCTAATAAATATTCCTGAGAGGAAGTGTTTAACTACTTAACTTACCCCACTTAGTGCCACCTGCGTTCAAGTCGGCAAATGGGAACGCTCTAAGTGAGGAAGTCTGTTATATAAAAAAAAATGTGTATTATTAGATATATATATAACTAAAATGCAAGGCTTTAGTTTTGCGAAGAAATGTAAAATACCTGAGTCTTTGCCTTCTTGAGGAGTATCCTCCCCTAGCTTTTGAGAAACTTGCTTCCAGAATCTTTGATTCATACTTCCCTTTCTTGAATGGAGGAGGTCGGCAAGGCTTCTTCTGCAAAAGAAAGGATACTTGGTTAGTAAATGGGAAAGAAACAGAAGTCAGTATCAAATGATAAAGCAAAATTACCCTGGTTATACTCATCCCCGTAAATTACACCAGCAGCAATAAGGAAGTTGCGATCTAAGAAGAATCGCTAAAGGGATCCAGTTGTAGGAACTGTTAGAGATTGTTTCTTGATCTCCACGTGGTAGAATCTGAAATATTAAGTTTTGTTGCTCATGTCATCAATCTAGGAAGCTCAAAGGATCTCGCTAGCATTTTGGAAAGGATTCCATTTTTTCAACACTATCTACCAATTTTTTGTCGTGGGACTTACAAACACAAATGGTTCCTCAGTTGGAACCTTGTGGCTTTTTCTACACAAGTGAGGAAACCCCTCATGTTTTAGATAGAACCACCCACTTTGCAGTGGGAGGCCTTTGAGAGATGGTGAAGATGAGGAAGACCTTAGAAGAGCTTTCACTCCTCTAAGCCACAAGAAGTCACATAGACACTTAGTTGAACCCAAGAATTGGAGTAAGTTGACATAGGCCAATGTCATATTTTTGAGAGATTAAAAATGAATAAGGAAGTGGGAAACCTAAGTCCATAGGTCAATTCTTCAGTATAAACAGGGAGCAGTCTTCGGGGCGTCCAAGGCATCCAGAATGGTATCCCCCTTGTTAGGGATGATCAACTCAAAATACTCATTATTGAAAATTAAGTCACTACTCAGTTTATCCTTATTTACACCATCTACATATTCATCGGAGATCACTACATCATCAGCACCAGGATAGGCACCTCTCTTCTTCTTAGGCTTGAAAGTGGTAGCCTCAGAAGCCTCTCTCTTTCTAGTAGGAACCTCCCTTACTTCTTCCTCGGGAGCTTCCTGTGCAGCTTCAGCATCCTTTCTTCCCTCAACCTGGGGAGTAGGATCTTGCTGATCAAGAGGATTCACATCTGAAACTTCAGATGCTGGAACTCTCAAAGTAGCAGTATCTTTATACGCAGTTTGTTTAACTGTTGCCATTGCAACTTCCTGCACAGGAAGAGAAGGAAGTAGGAAAGACCCAGACAATAAGTGATCAGGAACAACAGAAGATTGAGTTCCAACAGAAGAAGTAGTACGAGAAGAAGGAAGTAGTTTAATAGAGTTCTCATTATTATATGGGGAAGAAGAGGATGAAGAAGCCATTGGAAAATAAAGACAAAGAAGTAAAGGAAAAGAAAGAAAAAGAATTCAGGTAAATACCTGAAAAAGAGAAGAAAACTAGAATCTACTGTTCACACCGGAAACCGCCGCAACAGCTCGCCGGAAATCGCCTCTGAAGCTTCTTGGGAGTTTGAGAGAAAACTTGGGAACTTTTAGAGAGAGAGTGAAATAAAATGATTGAAAATGATTGTGAACAATCATTTTCAATCATCTTATATATAAAGAAATTTGAAGGGGCACAAGAGTAAATTCCCCCTTCAAATTTGAATTTCCCCCCAAAAAATCAAAGGGATGGTTGCGGCAATAATAAATGCTAAGGAGGGTTACAAAATAACTTCCGAAACAGAAAGAGACGTCAGTTGGGGCATGGATTATGGATCCAAACACCCAACTGAGGGGCAAATGATGTGGCACACCAACCCATGCCACGTGTCAGCATAATACTGGGCCATGTGTCCACTAAAAGTCCAGTGGCACTGCCACTTGGCAATGACTGGACCACCAAGGTGGGCTCCATACGGCCACATGTCACTGTTAGATTGGGCCACGTGTCCACAACAACTACTCAAAAGAAGAGAAACCTCTGCCACGTGTCGCAACCCCATTCGACACTATAAGGTAGGATAAAAAGAGGAATTTGGGCCTTGAGGCTTGAGTGTAAAAGCCCATGAAGCTTTTACAAGTATCAACCAATTAGACGATGACAAGTGTCATCGTCCAATTCGTTGGCCTCCAAACCTAAGGCTATAAATACCCCTCAAAATCATCATTTTTTGGGGACATTCAACATTCAAACATTCAATCAAATCTTCATTCATTCTTACATCACACTAAGAGAATTTCTCTCACTAGTTTCCCTCTCTAGATTACCAAATTGCTAATTATTGTTAATTTGCCTTAATCCTCATACAAATACTTACTTAAGCATCGGAGGGGGAAAAAATCCTACGAGGATTTTATTCCCTTGTTTTGCAGGAATCGAGGTCCGAGCCATCAGGAAGTGAACAAGCCAACACCTGTCCATCTGACGTGTAGTCCTCTAGTTCCCTCTCCACGTATTCAGTTGAAGAGACCCTACCAGGAACTCATTCTACATCAACTATCGTCCTACTTAATCAAATCCTTGTTAACCCTATTTCAATAATTACAAATCAACTTAATTTAAGTTCAGCATTTCAATTTTCAAATCCCTCAAAACCCTCCACAAAAGGAAAACATTATCTTTATTGCATTATACAAATTTCACAAATTTCGCACATTAGTAACAAATAAACCCATTAAATATTGAATTCAAACTAATTAATTTTTGGTTTTTTTTAGTCAATCCAATTTAACCGAATTTAAACCAATTCAAGTAAATTCAAATTCAAACCAAATACAGAAAATTTCGAACAATTCAAGTAAATTCAAATTCAAACCAAATCTAGAAAATTTCGAACAAAATATGCAACATCAATCAAATTCGACCAAAAAGGCAATATAATTGAACCGAATTCAAACTAATTAATTGTTGAAGAACGAAATATCATATAATGTGTATCTCAAGCCATGAACCCCAATAATTGCGTCTTTCTCGTTGTTGATTGCACAGAGTATATCAATCAAATGCAACCTTTAGCAGTAAACAAATTAGTTTAAACTCTCAAAAGGAAAGGGTTGCACAAATTCATGCAATCAACTTGTCCATAAAAAGCAAAGGATTGCACAGGTTGAAACAATAGTAAATTGAGTTGAGGACGACGGAGAAAAATTCATGCAGCATCATTACATGTGAAGAATGTTAAACAGAGGAAGAAAGAATGACATGCATGTGAAAAGGGAAGCTCATTGCATGTGAAAAATTAGTAAGTAAAAGAAAGAAGAATGAAAATGGTAAGTAGAGGAAGATAACAAAAGAAGAATGAAAAAGTATTAAGGAGGAGAAAGAAGAATGACGTGGAACAGTAATATATAGCAAAAGGTGATGCCACCACAACATGAGGAAGCCCATATGATGCCACCTCAATCAAACCAAATGGTGATTGAATTATTGAAGATGAACGGCTAAGATTGAAGGGAAGTGAGAAAATAAGATGAGCGGCCGAGATTAAAGACGTGTGCGAGTGGAGCATGTGAAGCACTATTCAACTATCCATTTGAATAGTTAAGGATTGGTGTTTTTTAGATTGTATAGATTATTATTATTATTATTATTATTATTATTATTATTATTATTATTATTATTATTATTATTATTATTATTATTATTATTATTATTATTATTATTATTATTATTATTATTATTATATTCTCTCACCTAATCTTTATCTTCTTCCTACCTTACCTTCTACTGTCAATTTTCACCATTAAAACCCAAAACTCTCAACTTCAATCACTCATATCTCATTCAATACTACTCCAAATCACTCCAAACTTTGACAAAAAATTCCTCTGATCATCCTAACCAACTTCCTAAGGTTAAATTTCAAAAAAAAACATTCAATTTTTGCTTCACCTAGTTCGAATTTTTGGTGGTTTTTTAGGGTTCGTTCATGAGTTTCTTTATCAATTTTGTTGCAATTTTTCACTTTTCTTCCATCTATCAAGGTATAAGATCGTTTTTACTCATGTTTTATTGATTTTTATGGATTTTTCATGATTTTCAATTTCTAGGGTTTAATTTTTACGAATTAGTTTTGTGGTTTTAACCTTGATGTTTGTTGTTAATGATTGCTTAATTAGTTTTTTTTTTACCTTCAAACTCATATTTATGATTGCAATAATGAATAATTTGTATTGTGGATGTCATGATTATGATGGAAAATTTTGGTGATTTTTTGTGACTAATGTTGTATGATTAGTTCAATCTCATATCTTTAATTGATTCAGAATAAGCTTAATTAGCTCTATAATTTATTATATTGTTAATAATTGCTTCTAGTTGTATTTGTCCATGAGTAAGTAGCTTGTTTATTTGTTCTTCATTGTTTATGTTCAACTATGCTACTATATTGAACTAATTGAGTGTTTTTCATAACTTGTTGAATGATTTGACTTGGATGAGTTGGTTTGTGCTTCAATAATTTTAGAATTGTTAGTTTGTGAAGTTTTGGAGTTTTACATGATGGATGAATAGTTGGTAGAGGTGGTCTTCATTGCTAATATTGGAGTTAGGAAGTTGCCTTGGATGCTTATAATGTTTCATATTTGTGAATTGGTTTGTAGTTGGAAGTTGAATGTAGTTTTGTGCTATAGTGGAGAATTGTAGTTCTCATGGGATTAGTTGAAGAAACAAACAGGTCATGGCAAAATTTTCACTCAAATATGTTTGTGGTTTTCTCATTTGATGACTACAATTCCTTTGCATTCTTATGAGGCCATGAGCTTTGCACTTTCAGCCTTTAATTACAGTATTTGTTAATGATTCCACTTCTTTGTCTTAACTTTAATGATGATGCCTTAACTTTAAGCCATGAAAATGAGATTCTAATCCCTTTCTTTTTACGTGGATATGTTTTGTAGAAAAATGAAGAAAACCATGGGAAAGATCTTTGGCAAAGGCCCTAAAAAGTCCCAAAAGACGGGAGAATTTTATATGGCTTCAAGGGGGAAGCAACCTTCCTCCTTTAGACAGCCACCACCTAACCGTCAAGAATGGAAACAGAAGATGGAAAGACTCTCCAAGTGAACCATCCGATCCACCAGATTCTTTCACAAGGATAGTTATGATAGGATGGGGATCATCGAGTAAGTTACCAGAATGACTTATCGGATTGGATAGGAAAATCGGCTCAATGCAACTATGACAGGACCCAATGGTAGAACCCAGCAGAGCTCACCCTTAAGTTCCTTTTGAGCTATCACTTCAAGGTTACCCACGAGACTCCTTTAGCTTATAGGAAGGGGGAAATAAGTTTTACTATCTTCGGCCAGTATTATGAGATGGATGTGGAAGAATTGAATCGATGGTTTATTTGAGTCCCAACAATGGAGTACCTTCCATTAATGAGGAAGATTAGGGCCCGTATTTGGAGGGTGCATGTTGGGATCGGATTAATGATGGCTCTTCTCCTTACAATTCCACTACCGCCAAGGCTTCGGAGGTCCAATATCCGGCCTTCCTCTACTTCCTCTGCCACATAGTCTATTGCCTCTATTCTAGAGGTGAGCTTGGTAAGGTTTATCCTGATGAGATTCGGCTGCTATAGATGGTCACTAAGGGATATGCAAGGCAACCCTTGCATTACAACTTTGGATTCTTTCTGGCTCACCGGTTTGCTGAGATTGCTGAAGGTATTACTAACACCGGTACTATCTACCTTGGGGGTATGATTACATGGTTGGCCTACTCCTTAGGCCATGCTGAGGATAGTCATTAGATCCACCCTATTGAAGAGAACCCATACTTGGATATTGGTGCCCTTTGAGCTGCTAACTTCCTTCGATATTATCAGGAGGGCACCAGCAGAGACTTGTTTGGTGTGTTAGGGAAATATCATGGTGTTACCTGCCGAATGTTTATATGAGTATTACCTACCAAAACCCTGATGCTGAGAACCCATGGCGATCCCTCCCGATAACATCCCATTGAATGAATGGACCGATTTAAAGAAGAGAGCGGTCCAAATGGTAAACATGATGCAGCAAGCTGGGGCTCAGGCTCATCCTTAGTAGCAACAAGCTCCACCTTGATTAGACCCTTCTCGGCATAGCTATGCCAGCCACTCTTCCTCCTCATTTGACATGTCTCTCTCATGAACCGCTTAGATGATGATATGCAGCTTTACAACTAGTAGCAGTTAGACAGAGTGGACCATAACTTAAGGGGACTTTGTACCGATGTTGATTGCTTGCAGCGAATCCAGTGGAGGGAACATCTGAGTCATGTGGACGCTAGGATGGTCCAAGGCCTAACCATGCAAATTGGCCACCTTCTTATGATAATGCATTCGAGCCTACTTCTTACCCTTTCTAGTCCTTCTATAACCAGTACTATCCTCCTTACTGGGGTCCTGGTCAGCAGTAGAGCTTGCCTTCTCTCCTCATTCATTGTTCATGGCCATGTGTCCTGGGACGGGACAATGTTCGGTTTGGGGGTAGAGTTCACTTTCTTTATATATTTGTAATTATTTCTTTTATGCTTTGAAAANCCACTACCGCCAAGGCTTCGGAGGTCCAATATCCGGCCTTCCTCTACTTCCTCTGCCACATAGTCTATTGCCTCTATTCTAGAGGTGAGCTTGGTAAGGTTTATCCTGATGAGATTCGGCTGCTATAGATGGTCACTAAGGGATATGCAAGGCAACCCTTGCATTACAACTTTGGATTCTTTCTGGCTCACCGGTTTGCTGAGATTGCTGAAGGTATTACTAACACCGGTACTATCTACCTTGGGGGTATGATTACATGGTTGGCCTACTCCTTAGGCCATGCTGAGGATAGTCATTAGATCCACCCTATTGAAGAGAACCCATACTTGGATATTGGTGCCCTTTGAGCTGCTAACTTCCTTCGATATTATCAGGAGGGCACCAGCAGAGACTTGTTTGGTGTGTTAGGGAAATATCATGGTGTTACCTGCCGAATGTTTATATGAGTATTACCTACCAAAACCCTGATGCTGAGAACCCATGGCGATCCCTCCCGATAACATCCCATTGAATGAATGGACCGATTTAAAGAAGAGAGCGGTCCAAATGGTAAACATGATGCAGCAAGCTGGGGCTCAGGCTCATCCTTAGTAGCAACAAGCTCCACCTTGATTAGACCCTTCTCGGCATAGCTATGCCAGCCACTCTTCCTCCTCATTTGACATGTCTCTCTCATGAACCGCTTAGATGATGATATGCAGCTTTACAACTAGTAGCAGTTAGACAGAGTGGACCATAACTTAAGGGGACTTTGTACCGATGTTGATTGCTTGCAGCGAATCCAGTGGAGGGAACATCTGAGTCATGTGGACGCTAGGATGGTCCAAGGCCTAACCATGCAAATTGGCCACCTTCTTATGATAATGCATTCGAGCCTACTTCTTACCCTTTCTAGTCCTTCTATAACCAGTACTATCCTCCTTACTGGGGTCCTGGTCAGCAGTAGAGCTTGCCTTCTCTCCTCATTCATTGTTCATGGCCATGTGTCCTGGGACGGGACAATGTTCGGTTTGGGGGTAGAGTTCACTTTCTTTATATATTTGTAATTATTTCTTTTATGCTTTGAAAAAAAATCCAAAAATAAAAGAATGAAAAAAGAAGAAAAATACCAAAAAAAAAAAAAAAAACAGAAAAAAAAGTGTTCAGTTTAGTTGTTTTCCTTTAACCTTTTTCTTTAGAGTTTGGGTTGTTTTGCCTTTTCAGGTTTAATTTCAAGCGAGATGTATTCTTAGGGTTGTTGCTTGATAAGTGCATCTTATTCATATATTTTACCCCCGTTCCCGGTTTATTTTGATTCTAACCTTGGCTCTTCGGAGCCATTTTGGCTAATATTTGGTTATATGGAGTTGTTTGTGCTTTTAGTAATATTTTGCAGGATTTCGGTGTTCTTGCATTGATTCCAAGGCGATTGTATGAGCTACAACTAGATATGAGAACCCATGTGTTAGTGTTGAAGTATTTTGGGAGCTATAATATAGCTTGGATGTGTAGAAGACATTTTCTCCTCTTCGTGCTGAAGAAAAGATTTTTTCCGGGCACTCGGGCAGAATTCGCCCTGTTAGTCGGGCGGAATTTACTTAGAAATTTTGAAGCTTATGGGGAGAAAACACTAATCGCGCCCGATCGGGCGGATTGCTTCCAAGGCCAATTTCACTCGTAATGTGAGCACGATCGGGCAGATTTCGTTCGGTTGGTCGGGCGGTTCATTCTGATGGGCTTTTTCTCCTTTTTAGCTCGGGATTTGAAGCTTATGTATAAATAGGTAATGTTTTTAGGCTTTTGACACATTACATTACATTATTATTAGAGCCTAGGTTTTCATTCTGTTTCTCTCTCTAGAATTTTACTTTGTCAACTCAATTATTCATTCGTTCAATACAATCATTATTACAGGTTTCATTCAATTTCTACATTTGTTTTTATTTGATTATGTTATTAGTTTATAATTATTAGTAGTAGTTTAGTTTAGTCTATTATATTATCCTAAAATCTTGTTTTATGCCCTAGAATTTATGTTCTTAGTTTATATAGTTTATGTTAATTAGTTTGTTCAATTTAATCATGTTTGTAGTTTTAGTCTTTAATATTAATTTTTTTTCTATAGTTTTAATTATGTGTGAGTAGTTTAGTTTCTAGGGCTAGGGGATCCATGGATTAGTTTCATTGTTTTGATTTATGATTAATTAATGCGATTTGTGTTATTTCTGAATTCCTATTATCAGTTTATGTCCTTTCCAATTGAGTTCTAGCCAGATTTGATTGCTAGTTTGATATTGTCGAAATCGATGCCGAGAGGTAAGATCACCACAATTAGATCTCAAGGATAATATGCAAAAGAAGTCTAAGTGAGCGAGAGCTATTAGAAGAGTTTTGAAGGGTCAATCTTACAATATGAAACTCTCAGCCTAACTTTAATCATGTTTGAAGCTTTCATGAAACCTACAATCAACATATTTGCATAATTATTAATTTATTGATTTACACAATCATCAAATATCAATCCTAAAATTCAAACCATCAAACTTCAATCCAAAAATTCAAATTATTAACCATCAATCTAGAAAAAAAAATTATATGTCAATCAATTGCAAATAAACATATAATTATATTTGAGACAATAAACTAGAAAATTTCAAAGTATAAATCGATAATGAAAACTAAAAAATAGAAATTGTCAATTAAAATTCATTATACAAATAACTCAAGCGAACAAATGGCTAATCAAAGTTATATTGAATCAAAGTTATATTGATCTACTCACTCTCTACTATTCGTCGCCATCTGATATAGATCAAAGAAAGATCAAACTTTTCTTACTCAATCAGATATAGATTTTGTTTCAAGCATACACCCCAATTTGTCTCTTCAAATGCCCCATTTTGCAAGAGTTTCAACAACAAATCAAAACTACAACCAAAATTCAACGATTTATAAGCAACCAAAATTCTATAGTTCTTTTAAGAAAGACCATAGAAGTGATTCACTCTAGCCAAATCCACTAAAACCTAATTTCTAGACAAACGTCAAAAAATAATAATAACGATAATAATATATCTCCAAAAAAAAGGAGATATAGAGGAGTTGGAACTTAGAAGAGTGGTAAAAAAAAGAGGTCATAAACAAAAAACTAAAATAGTTCATGAACATAATCAATCAAGAATCCTACTGATTGACAAAGTGATTAACAGCTTCTTCATAGGGTACCTCTGAATTTTTGCAAAATGCACAGGGTACCCTGAATGTTTTAGGAATGCACAATGTGTCCCTCAACTTTGAAAACATGCACCAAATGCCCTTACTACTGACAACTTTAGGTTCGATGTTAAGTCTAAAACTTAAATGCACCATGTACCCCTGTACTTTTACTACATGCACAGTATACTCTCTAACGGCTAGTTTTCAAATTTTGAGTCAAAACTAGTCTTTTTGTTGTTGTCTATCTTCCTTATATATACTTCATATGGATCAAAACCATCTTTCTTTTTACTAAAACCCCACATTTTTATCTCTTTTATTATATTTTCTCCTAATGAATCGATATGTCTTCAACTTCTTCTACATCAAACTGTCAATCTTGCTACATCAAAGTTTATAATCGTAATTGCATATTTCAACTTGTTTAGCAACACCAATTAAGTATAAATGTGATCAAGCACTTTGAATGACATGAATAAAATCTAGCTATTATTACATTGCTTGTTCAATACATAGAATATAACCCATTTAATTAAGAGAAAAACAAGAACAACAAACATAACTAGCCCTGCTGTATGTAGTGATTTGTCTTGCATTTTTTGTTGTTGCTTCACCTTCTTCTTCAATGGATTCAATTGTTCTTTCAGTTCTGCACTCTCCTCCTTTTCCTTTTTGTCAAAGATCTTCACTTTCTTGTGCATTGGGGTGGTTATTGTAAACAGTACCAACACACCAACTAATAGCACCACAATCATCACATTTGTAATAAAGACATTGCAGATTTGAGGTGGAGTTTGAGCTCCTAGGATGCATTTGCTTCCTATATGTTCAATTACGATTAGGAAATTTGATGTAGCAAGATCGACAATTGGATGCAAAAGAATTTGAAGACATATTGATTTATTAGGAGAACATGTAATAAAAGAGATAAAACAATGGGGTTTTAGACAAAACTAAGAGTGTTTTAATCCATATGAAGTATATATATGGAAAAGAGACAAAAAAAAACGACTAGTTTTGGCTCAAAGTTTAAAAACTAGGCGTTAGAGGGTATCTAGTGCATTTAGTAAAAGTACAGGGGTACATGGTGCATTTAAGTTTTAGACTTAACAACCAACCTGACGCCGTCAGTAGTAAGGCCATTTGGTGCATGCTTTGCAAAGTTCAGGGGCACATTATGCATTCCTAAAACATTAAGGGTATCCCATGCGTTTTGCAATAGTTCAGGGGTACCCCGTGAAAAAGCAAAAAATATAAAGATCTGATAAAATTGAAATCTTGTTGTACAATGGAATGATGATGAAAGGGGTAAATGAAGATGCAATGGAATGATGATGAAAGGAGACAAAATGAAATTGAGTAATTGTCAGGGAGGATCAGAGGAAGCGGTGAAGATAGATGGTTTTTGAGCGGCCTAAAATAAGAGGAATATTATTGGAATTTTCTGAAAACTATATGTCTATTTTTAGCAGCGGTTCATAATGCAACGCTATTATAAGGTTGTTTTAATAGCGGTTGTATTTTGTGAGCTACTAAAGACAATGTTTTAATAGCGCTTGTATTTTTGGAGCTATAAAAGGCCATGTTTTTATAGCTTTTAATAGCGGTTGTTATTAAAAGTCTAACGGTAGTGTTTTCCAAAACCACTATTAATTGGGAGCTGTTAAAAGCAAGTTTGGTGAGTGCTATTAAAGTTCCCTATACCAAGAAATTTATCTTTTGATGGAGGGAAGAAGAGACTACCCATAGTTCGTGTAACCAACGATGTCTGATTTGCAAATTGAAGCTAGTCTTAATGTCCATGACATGAACATGACTTCTAATAAATTGGTCAGTTGTGGTATAGAGCTAAACTACACCCATGGTATTTCTTCTACCATTATCATAAGCTCGGATGACCTGATTAATTGCCTTGAACACGTCATGGAAAATCCCCAATTTATTAGCGGTCCGGAGCGGACACACATTGATAGCTGAGCCTTTATCAATGAGAGTCATGGGGACATTCATATGTGTAAATGTGACTATGATGTATAAAGCTTTTTTGTGACTAGACCCTTCCATAGGCAAGTAATCACCGGTGAAGGTGATGAGAGATTTGTGATGATCTTGCATGATGAACCCAATTAAATCCTCAGGTGTGGTGTAACTAGAAACATTCATCTAAGTAAGGGCTTTTAAGAGAGCATCAAGGTGTTGTTTAGAATAGACAATGAGTTGTCAAATGTTAACATTGGCTTTAGCCTTCTTAATATGTTTGATGACAAGGTCCTCCTCTTTTTGTGGAGGTGATGGGTAAGAGAATTGGACGTTTTGTTGTCCAGGTGTAGGAGTGGGATTTTGAGAAGTGTTAAGGCGTCCGGCTCAAGTGAGAACCGGCCTGGACATTGGCATAGTTTTTAGGAATGACTGTCGGTTCATTTGTGTTTTGTGGAGGTGAAGAAGAAGGACCATAGAGGATGTCATAGAAGTCATCATTCCATTCAGCTATGGTCTGATAAGGGGGTAGGATACCATTTCCGGCATACACATCCTCATCATCACTATCCCAAATCCCATTCACTTCATAGACAATTGGTAAACATTCCATTTGGGATGGTGAGTGATCATGATAAGCCGATGAGTGTAGGTCGACCTCAATAACATCTATCTCTTGATCATACTTAGGTTGGTTATTGAGCGTAGTACAAAGCGTTTTCTGAAGATGGTAACATTGTCGCATTACACCTTCCCAATCTCCTACCCAACTTTGACAAAACTCCTCGGTTTCTTCGAGAGGAATCCCCTTCTCTCCCTCAAAGTCATGGACTCGGATAAGAAACTCTTTGAAGTGATCGATCATGGGAATCAAGGGCTCAATCTAGCTGTCAAAAGTGGTAATGGCAACCTCTAGACTCATGATGATGTTTAAGGAGTACCCTGGACAGGAGTAGTGGCTCAATCTGTGAAAATGGAGGGGAAGGTGTTGTTAGTGTTTGGACTCACTTGCTTTTGTGTTCTGTACAATGCATGTTCCTAAATCATGGTTACTCTTTGATCCTAAATGAATGCATGAATGCAATGTACTCTATCACCTTCTTTTCATTTTTCACTAGTTTTTTATTTTTTCTTTGTCTATTTCTATTTTTTTATTTTTGGAAAAATAGAATCTAATAATCCCACCTTTGGACAATTCGAAACTAATAATCCCACGTTTAGATTATTTTTGAATAATCCCACCTTTCATTCTAATCTGCATCTATTGGTCCTTACCTGTTGATAACTTGGGAAACAGGTAAAATAGGACACGTGTATACTTGTGATTGGTGATCTTTATTATTTTTATATTTTTACAAAATTTCTTTCATATTTTTTTGCCATTAATCTCAGACTCTCTCTTCTCTTCTCTTATTGCTTTTACCCAGCACCACCGTAAAACACCGCCATAAAGTTCACCTACTCACCTGAAAACACTCTAAAACTAGTAGTATAGTAAATTCAATGTTTGTTTTAGAACTACAACTAGCTAAATAAAACCACTAGTTGACTTTTTTTTTTAAATAAAAAAATAGCTTTTATAATGATCCTTTTGCACCTCTTTAGTTCTTTTGACAACATTACTGTTTTTTATGTTGTCCTTTTCATTATTATTTGTTGGTAGAAAATTCATCATTGTTTCGTATGTTTCAAAGTCCAACACTTTAGTTTTGTTAAGTTGAAGTTCAATGGTCTGAAGATTTTTTTGGGGCTGGAATTTTCGCGGATTGGTGCAGTGGTTTTACGGTAGTGGACGGGTCGTGGTGGTGACAGGTTTGGTTTGTCTGGTATGAGAGTTAGTGGATCCATGGGTGGTTTGTGCGATATCGTTGGAGGAAGTTTAAATGGGTGGGTTTTGGTGATGCTGCCGATGGGGATATGTGGGTGGTTTTCATGGGTGGCTGGGTTATTTTATATTTCATGGGTAATTCAAGTGGGCTTGGGCGGGTTTTGGGTTACTTCATAGTAGGGTAACCTGTTATTTAGGTTGCAGGTCAAAAGGACCAATAGATGCAAATTAAAATGGAAGGTGAGATTATTCAAAAATAATCTAAAGGTGGGATTATTAGTTTCAAATCGCTCATAGGTGGGATTATTAGATTCCATTTTTCCTTTATTTTATGATTTTTTTAAGAAGTTGCTAGGAATACTTTTACTAGTATGATGTAAATGCAACCTAGGGGATCTATATGACACATGAGAGCATACTATAAAAGAGTAACCATGTCCACATGAGACTCCCTATATGGAAACTAAGGTTCAAAGTTTCAGCACAACAAGGCTAGTTCAACCACATGCAAGGATCGCACGTGTTGCGGCACCCACATACACATAAATCTAACTGAGTCCTTAAGCACATAGTAACACATGAGTCGTTATCGCCTACAAATAGGTTCTACATTCTTCTAAAGGTCGACTTTTTGGTGGCTAAAGGGAACCATATGGATCAAGAACGGTTAAAACTACTCACGTCACAACTAATTAGTGACAATTAAGGTGCGAGCCGTCTATCTGTGAGATCCACACGCCATTGGCTGGAACAGATGATCATACCACATGACTTCTATGAGGTAGAGTGCCCCACTCTCACTGGCATGAGCACCCCCCCCCCCTCGGGGTTAGTCCCTAGCGTGAAGCACACTCACGGAGACGTGTCCTAAGCGAAGCCCCCTTGCAGGTATAGTACCTGGCAATACATGCATTATGTCTAACAAAATACTTGATACAATATTGAAGGTTTGGGGCACTCAAGAGGGGGATGAATTGAGTGTTATGAATCGTTGACAAATTACTGTTTTTTTTTCTTTCAGCTGTGTGAGGAACCAGTTGGGCTGGTTTCTGATGCAGCGAAATATGAAGTAAAGAAATAAAGAAAACACCTGATTTAACGAGGTCCAGCCAACTATGGCCTACGTCTTCCTATCCTATGTTCTCTTATAAATCTACTCCGAAAAATAAGAAACACGCTCCCCTACTATTTCCCTATTCCGGGAACAAGTACACTCCACACTCTACTCCGTTGTGTGCTCTCAAGCTTACCCTACTCAGCACTCGTGTTTGAACTCACAAACACTCACTTGATCTTGAACTCCATTGTTGAAGATCTTGACAATATCAAAATTCTCTTGATCACACTTCTTAATAAGTATATGAGAGAAAATTAATTCGGCTCTAAGTTCTCTTGTGTGTGGCTTAGTGAAGGACTTATATTTTGAGTGTGTTTTTGCTCTCAAAAATAATGCTCAATTTGGTGCGTTAGAGTCTCCTAAAATATGAGAGTTTAGATGAGTATGTATAGACATGGATGAAAAAAACCCTAGTTTCCTAAAATCATAAAATCTTGAAGAATAAGTAAATTTGTGATTTAAGGAAAGTATCTTCTCATTTCGATTTTATCACAAAGATAAAATCGAGAGTAAAATAAATAATCCTAGAATTTTTGGAAACCCAATTTACTATCAATAATCTCTCAGCTGCTATGATATTTTCAAAACAAATCTTTAAAAAATATTTTTAAATAATCTTTTTTCATAATTTGCAGCTTTAAATATTCCACGACAGTGAACCTAGTTCCTCAACCCGGTTCCCAATTTTTAGTATGTTATGGATTATGTTCCAAACTTTGTTCCAGAATTCATAACACCACTCAACACACTTAAAACACTTATAGTGCCCATTCACACAAGTTCATACTACAAAGCACTTTACATGAAGATGCTAGGATAAACCTAATTGAAGTACAAATCTTCTTTCTTCATGTAACTTCAAGACTTGAGGCTTCCTTGAATTGCATCCATTGTAATCAAATCTTCTTTCTTCGAATGTCTTCGAAAAGGCCTCCTTGCTCCAAGTCTTAGAATGAAATCCTTTGCTGCACATGTAACAAGGTTAATGCATAGAAAAGAGTTATATGACTGTTTTCCAGTATAACAATCGAGGGAATAGTTCTTATTGGTTCCCAACCGGTACATGGAACATTACATAATCAACTATTCCCTGCATATAGAAAAGTTAGTTCAATAGATATCATAATCAAGCAATAACTTGTATAGGGAAACAGAGCATTAATACAATTGGTTCCAGACCAACTATTTACACACTTGTATCATCCTATTTCCTGTGTCAATGTTTGCCATCATTTAAAACCCAAGGGACTCATATGATGAGAATTATGAGATTTTTGGATTTTCTTCCTCTAATCCTTAGGGAAAATCCACAAAGGATAATCACGGTGAAGTCGCTAAACTATGTATGCCGACCGGCCACCGAGGTCGTCTTGTCTACGAGTCATTGTTATGTTATTTAGACCATGGGAAGGGTCATCGCGCAGGGTGAGTTCGCTTGGCTTGGAATGAAACTCTATTGAAAGCCAACAATCGCACTCCATAGAGTCTTACGGACACAAATAACAACATTCTCACTGGCCAAGGTGAGGTGCGCTGGACTACGCAAGGATAGGTCGTGCAGCAGATTAGTGGGATCGGGGACGAGGTAACTCCAAGTCGACTTATCCTCTACTAGATCTCTTTTGTAATTCTCATCATAGCGCATCAAGAAACATTACAACAATATTAACCTAAAGGGCGCACCACTTAGGTGCTTACTAGGCCAGTTTATTTAATGCACATGTATTAGCTAGATTTGGTGTTCACTTTATTTATGTCACCTTTAACCTATTCAAGATTCGAGTCTTTATGACTCAAGTAACTTTATGTGACTTCACAAACCCGCTCTTTATTGTTATCCTATATCTACGTGAAAAGTCGTCATCATGGCTTACATACAACCGCAATCACGTATATTGGGAAAGCGATAAAATCGTGTAAACATGTTGGAAGAGCTTAAAAGCATATGTAATCATGCCATTTGCAAGAAACTTTAATTTTATATCATCATGCTCATAAAGCTTTTAAAATATGTAATCATGCTCATAAAAAGCTTTAAAGGCCTAAGCATGATTTTTTCTATCTTCACTTATTTTAATACATATCCCATTATTAATCAATATTTTATAGATTAAAAGAAAACAAAGGTGCTAAAGGGGATTTAGAGAGCTAACTCGGGTGGAGCCAACAACTACAACAACAACAACAACAACAACAATATTAATAATAATGATGATTATGATGATGATGATGATGATAATAATAATAATAATAATAATAATAATAATAATAATAATAATAATAATAATAATAATAATAATAATAATAATAATAATATAGAACAATTAGAGAAAAATTGATGAAGATTTGAGGATGAATGAGATTGAAGATGATAATAAACTTGAGGATGAAGAGTCAATGTGGCTTCATCTTAAATAACCTGCGTGCTAGCGTCAAAACGATCTTGAGAGTGCCTTCAAGAATCCAAAACCCATATAATAACCTAAAAATAGGATGAATATGTGAAGATCAATATGAGGATGATGATGATGATGAATATGATGATATGAATAAAACTAATAAACTAAAATGGTGAAAATAATATAAAACTAGGAAATAAATAAAATAAAATCTTTTTGTGTTTTGTGTTTATGAAGGTGGAAAAGATGAAGATTCAAAGAAAATGATAAAAATTAAAAGAAAATGAAGATGAATTTGAAGGAGGACTGATGGAAGAATGCTAAATTCTCTCTAAATTGCAAGATACGAAATGCCATCATGCCTTAAGTTGTTGATGCCTTGAATGAGGTAGATGAGGGGGTTATTTATAGGGAAAAATTCGGGGAACGGAGCTGTACCGCGCACTGGGGTGCACAATACGAAGCACAGCTTCTCAAAAATTTCATTGATATTCCAATTAATATATGGTGAAATACTCCATATTTTTACGTATTTTAAAGAGTTATTCTCTATTTTATACGTATGTTTTTAAATTTTTATTGAGGAATTATATTCAATAAGAATATTGAACAAAAGAATTTTAATAAATTTTAATCGAAATAATTATTTTGTGTTTTTAAATAATATTTTATGTTTGATTAAATATTTTGAAAAGTTTCTAAAAATGGAATTATTAGAGTTTCCTAAATTATTTTAAAACAAGGGCATAAAAGTAAGTTCAAGCATTAATGATATTAGTGGAATTGCAACAAAACCTACTTTGGGGCCTATAAATACCCCATAAAATCCCAATTTTCCGATTTATTTTGGAACTTGGTGATCTAGGATTCCAAAATTTTAGAGAGAGAAAAAGAGAAAAAAAAGGAGAAGAGTTCGAACAAAAAAAATTTGTTCGGAAATTTCCGAAGGAAAAAAAAAACTTTGGTTTATTGCTCTCGCCAGAGCTGCGCCCCACCGCCGCCGCTGCCGCCCGTTGGCGGCCAGCTGCCACCGCCAGCCACCCTTTTCCTCCCCTTATTTTGGTATTTTCGAAATTCTAATAAAAAAATAAAATTTCTTCTTTTTTTTATTCAATCTTGCATATTTATGTTTATATTTATGATTAATCATGTTTTATAAGTTTCAATCATGTTTTTATGAAGTAATGATTTATTTTAAAGCATGAATTTATTTGTTGTTCATGAAATTTTAGAATAGGGTTTATAAAATTATGAAATTCTTGAATTTTATGGGTTTTAATGATTTAAACTTCAATATTATGATCATGAATTGTTGTTGGGTGAATTTATGATGATTTTATGAAGTTTAGATTGATTTTTAAAGATTTAAAAAATAAATTATATTGCTATCCAAATTATGTAGTCATGAAAATCAATAGAATAAATATTATAAACATGTTTTGGCTTATGAAAAATTATTCCAAAGCATAGATTTGATTCATAATGATGTTAGTAGATTGTAAAAGACTTTTATGATTAATTTATGACATTTGTATGAGTTTTTAATAAGTTTTAGATGAATAAAAAAAAGCTGAAAATTTTTATTAACCCTTATTTATGCCCAATAAAACTAGTAACATGTAATATAGTAAGTTATAATTATTTTTAATGCATCTAAGTATTGTATATTGATCTTCGGACATGACTACAGTGTTTTATGAACAAAATATGATATTTAGAAAGGTTTGACAGTGATTTTAAGAAGGTTTACAAAGATACCATTTTTGGAAAGTTACCGAAAATCAAGTATTTTTCAATAATTAAAGTAAAGTATGGAATTGAATAGGGACCATATAGGGAATGTTTTGGACAAGTTTCCAATATATAAAGTTAGTTTAGAGTTGTTGTAGAACTTAGTCAACAAGGTTTTAATTTTGTTTCGGTTTTCTCTATGTAGGAAATTTCGAAATAGTCGACTTTTAGGAGTTGTGGCGGATCACCAATACTTTACAAGATACGCAAGTACTAAAGACAAACATGAGAATTAGAATATATGCTTGGTTGATCTAAATGATATGTTGTTGTGCTTGATTGGATTGTGAAATTTACATGGATGACAAGTTTTATTAGAAGCATGATTTTATATATTTTTTACATTCCATGTTTTTAGCAATATAAATTCTACAAGATTTATTTGGAATGTTATAATCAAGTTTAAAATTGGCCAATAGCTTATTGAGGAAGAAAGGAAGTTATTTAAGTTGATTAGTTGCTTAATCAACAAGAAAGTAGTTCGTGAATTTTTATTCACACACTTAATAGAAGTTAATGAGCAATTATTTTTATACACGTTGCCACTCACAGTTTAATGCGTGGTCAAGGAGAAAGTAAATAATTAGCCAGTCACAGTTAATGTGTGGTAAAGGAAGTTTAGTTTAATTAAAGGACGCACCTAAGATTATTTTTTTTAGAATCACTTTAAATCAAAGATAATCAATATGGCTTGCTTGACTATATGCATGTTTTTATGTGATGTTGTATGTGAGTCATAACACTAGTACAAAAAAAACATTTTGCTACGGTTTTTCCCGGGTATTTGCTGCGGTTCAACACTTATAGTAGCAGTAAAAGCAGCAATTTTATTTGCTGCGGTCAAACCGCAGTAAATAAGGCTATTTTTTTTTTTTAATTCTGAAATTATTTTATGCTCCTATTTCCTAATATCATCCACTCTGCAAATCAAATTTAGCTAGTACCCAATTTATTGAAACCAAATTCAGTTCAATTAATATAAATAAATCGATTGTTATTACAAATTACTAATAAGCATTATGTTATCTTAATGTAACCATATGACCGCCAACATTATTATTATTATTATTGTTCTTGATTAAGGAAAATAGCTAAAAGTGCAATAAAAAAACTAAGTCAAGTAAATGTACGACATATTCCTAGCTTCTTCATAAACAATGTGTGTAAAAGAATGTCGCAACCTTGTCTCGAACCTCGCTTATTTGTGCTTTGTTGAAAGGCCCTTCTCAAACCGATGTAGCTTTTTTCAATACCTAATCAATAATAATTTAAAACCAGTTTAATGATACTTCCTTAATAGCAATCACACAAACCATAAGTGCATGTTAAACGAACACTAGGAACTTTGAACACATAAACGAACAACTAAGAAACACAACACGCAGCCAACTCCATTAATAACTCCAACATACACACACAACAACTCATGCTCATAAAACAAACACCTAAACCTGAATAGTACCAATAGCTTAACGAGCGTAAAACAACAACAACAAGGGTTCAGCAATAACCGCAGCAAGCATAAAACAAATGCCGGTTCAAACCAGGCCACTGCGCTAATTAGGGAGACCTGATTTTACACCTGTTCACACGTAAACAGACCTGAACCAGCCTTCAAACTTGCACCTCAGTCCCTCACAAAATAGACCAGCCTTGAACAGACCTGAACCAGCCCTCAAACCTACACCTTAGTCCCTCACAAAACAGACTAGCCTTGAACAGACCTGAACCAGCCCTTAAACCTGCACCTCAGTCCCTCACAAAACAGACCAGCCCTGAACAGACCAGATTTTACTACTTTCCTAATTTTACAAACAGATCAGCCGCTGCTGCTTTGTGTTGTTGTCTAAAACATACCTGATTTCACCGTCTTTCCTCAAAGCAGCCCCTTATTTAGACAGTCCCAAGTCAGACCAGCCATACATACCACAATCACAGCACCCCCGCTTTGTTTGACGGGAACAACAACACAAAGTGGCAGCAGCAATCAAAACAGACCAGCAGTTCAAAACAGACACGCAATCCAATAAACCGCAAAAAACAGTCCAAAACAACTCAACACAAATCCAGAGAAACAAGACAGACCAACAATATAGTAGTCCCACACCAGCAACCAAAACAGACCTAAAGCGTCCAACAAACCGTCCAAAATAGTCCAAAACAGATCACCAGCAATCGAAAACACAACAGCAGCAATCGAAAACAAACCAACAATCGAAACACTCTAAAACAAACCTAAAGTGAACCAAAACAATCCAAAACAGACCAGCAGCAAATGAAACACTCCAAAACAGTCCTAAACAGACCAAAACAGACCACCAATCGAAAAATTCCTAACTAGACCAAAACAGATCAACAATCGAAACACTCCTAAACTAAAAACCATTCAAGACAGTCCAAAATAGACGAGACTCCTAAACAGTCTAAACACAAAGAAACCAATATAATCCAATTTACCTAAGCTTTGGCTAAAACAGACCAAATCAACCGACAAAACCAACAACAGAAACCCATACCAGCATTCAAAACTAAGAAAACAAACCCAAAGCAGCATGTTATTTTTTGGAAGTAATTGCAATAGTTACCTCCTCAAGATCATCTGACTCATTACAGCTTGAGATGATGTCATGCATGTAACGCATTACGTAGTACCCACAATCAGTACCGTTTTGTTGTTGCACGCACTTTGAAGTACATAGGACATTGAAAAAAATCAATACAAATTTGCATGACAAAGTAGCAACCACCACAAATGTATATGATTTGGATGTCTGTACCTCAACTGATATTAACTTCGAAATCATTGTGCTTGTGCGTATCCTCTTCATGACACTATACAGAGGAAAAATATTAAGCGAATGTAAGGAGCCGTTATATTTTCAATTTCTAGTATAAAAATTTTTGGTTGACGTTATAATATACTTATTCACCCACGTCATAATCAACAATCAGCGTGACGGCTGAGGACGGCAAAAATCAAATTGATACACCATGTATGTCAAAGGTGATATCAACAAAAGCACCCAATGTGAACTACGCTAAACAAGAGAGGGCACAATAATTGGAAATCGAAACTAAAAATGTGAAAGTGAAATTAACAATGGGAAATTGAAACAAGAGAGGGCACGATAAGGGTGGGGGGAGAAACAATGGGAAAGTGAAACAGACTTACGCTTCAAGTGACGGAGCGATAATAAACTTTCTTTTCGCTCGAATTACTTCTTTGATGGTGGTTTCAAAGTACGCTTTCACCTCACCTTTGCTCTTTAGACATCAATCCTCATAAATCTCTTGAGGACACAACCACCTCACCTTGTTCATAGTGTTGGTTCCGGCCAAATCTAAGTAAACACAACTAAGGTGGAAAAAAAAGGGAAAACATTAGTGTACAAGTTGCCGCATGTCATAAACATTCATTGAAACAAAACCAATTGAATTAATGAGCCAACTTATGGGAATAGAACAAACATGAATTATTTAAAAATGGACTTCAATTAGTTTTGTAAGTAAAAATCATGGAACTTAAAATTAAAAAGTTAAGGAGAACTAATAACCTCATAAACGCTTGCAACATAAACAAAGACAACATCTCCCCAACGAGGAAGTCATAAACATCAGCTTTCGCTACACATGTCTTGGCATCCTTAAAGTAGTGGAATTGTGTCTTGCTCAACCACACCTTTAAAGGATTCTCTTCCGGCTCATCTTTGGTGCATTCATGTAGCCACTGACACGCGGGTGACACATTTTTAAACCGTTCGAGGAAATCTTGTTGTTCGGGCCATCCTTTTGTTCTTTTGCGGAATCTTCGTTCCCGTGTTGTTGTTCTTGTTCTCTTTCACCTCTCCCCTTTATTCACATTAAGATATATATGAGAAGGAGAATAAAAAGTATAAACCGATTATTGGACAATTACTATTAATCATATTTAAGGGTTTAAATCACCTCTTTTAAAACCGCACCCATTTCCGAGGCCACGTTACAAAACTCCCTCGTGCTTCTCCCAAAGTATTCAATCCCTACTCTAGGCGCGGAAGGGGAAGTATTACATCTTCCCATCCGTCTACAATAGAATCAAGGGACACGTTACAATTGGCTACATCAACAGCTTGAAGATACGAGACTTGGGCCTGGACAGTTGGTTGAAGATGGCCAAATGCAACCACCAGAAAACCATCATTTCCACCTTGTGGATCCCGGAGAAGCATTGTGCATGGTGTTTCATCCTGCAAAATAATTAAAGTTGAAGGCCATATGATCAAAAAATGAAGTTAAAAGTATTAAAAAATGAAGTTAAAAGTATTTTGAATGGTTAGTAAACATTACCTCCACATCCGGAATAGGAGGCTCAAGTGAAGCTCAGGAAGTCTGTTTTCGCCGGCTTAACTTGTCATGAACTTCATCTTCATTAGGTGAATCTACATCATGAATTCCCACCTTCTCACATAGAGCTTTGAACTTTTCTTTGACCAACTCCTCCACCATTTTTTCCATTTCTGGACTCATCTTCGTTTTTGAACAACTACTTGCTGACTTGTCTTGTCCAAATGCCTTTCACTTACCTAAACGTACACCTCCCAAACCTTTCACACGTCCTGCGTGGTCAGGTCCTAGTCCTGCTGCAGGGGAAGGATTCTCACCTTGAGATTCACCCTCATTGTTCATTCCAATCTATGTTATAAATACAGCACCATGTTAGTCACATAGTACATTATGTACTAAACCCAAAAAACCATCAAGTAGGGTTCATCTAAAATAGGTTAAGGTGAATGAACTTAATTATAAACATTAGTATCACATTTGCTTACCACCACATCTCCCACTTTCTTCAAGTCAGGGTCTACATTAGTAACTTAGTAACTAACTTACAGAGAACAGAGTTGAGAGGCGAGAGGATGAGAATGGACAATTGAGAGTTAAGAGAACTTTAGAGAGGCGAGAAGCGTGCCTTGAGAGATTCAGAGGATGGTATTTGAGAGATTGAGGATGAGATGAGAGTTGAGAACTTGAAATGCGAGATTTGAGAGGCAGAGACAATGAGTTAGGGATTTAGGGTTTTTTTTAATAGAATCAATGTTTGTAGAAGAAAGGCCCAAAGGCCCTAAACATTTTAGATAATTAGAATTTTAAAAATGAATATTATATTAGTGAAGCATAAATCGGATAGTTGGATAACAAATATCTAGAATTATTTTGGATTATCGGATACTCGGATATCCGATATGTGTTATCCGAAAATAATAACGGATAACAGATATCTGAAAACAGAAAAAACGATATCGGTATTCGTATCCGCTATCTGTTTTTTCAAATAAGATATCCGATCTGAAATTGAAAGTCGAATCAGTTATCCAAAAAATTGGATTAGATACAGATCAGGTTTTCGAATTTTCGGATTTTCAGATAATTTTGCTCAGTCCTACCTATGAGGAGAGGCCAATTAGGATCCTTGATAGTAAAGTCAGGGATACCGTAGGAAAAGTGTCAAAATAGTAAAGGTGTTGTGGTCTAACCAAGAAACCAAAGAAGCTACTTGGGAGGCTAAAGATATGATGAAAGAAAAGTATCTAGAGTTATTTCAGGTTAGTAGGTAGAGTTACGGGGATGTAACTCGATTCTTAAGGGGGGTAGAGTGCGATCTAATTTCGCGTGTTTTACCCTCAATTTTGCAAGTTTTTACGACTTTTTAGTACGATGTTATGTCTGTCCACAAAAAAAAAGTTGTCCAGCAAAAGTTAAGTAAATGTCTAAAGTCTACAACAACATAGTATTATAATGAAAAGGCATGAAGTAAATGTAGTCTCTATTCAAATTGCATACAATAATTTACATAAAGTTTCGGGACGAAACTTCTTTTAAAGGGGGTAGACTGTAATACCCCATATTTTCACGTATTTTAAGAAGTTATTTTCGTATTTTATACGTATGTTTTTAATAATTTTATTGAGAAATTATATTCAATAAGAATATTAAAACAAAAGAAATTTAAATAAATTCTAATTAAAATAATTATTTTGTGTTTATAAATAATATTTTATGTTTTAATAAATATTTTGAAAATTTTCTAAAAATAGAATTTTTAGTGTTTCCTAAATTGTTATAAAACAAGGGCATAAAGGTAATTTCAAGTATTAAGGGTATTTGTGGAATTTCACCAAATCCTACTTTGGGGCCTATAAATACCCCTTAAAACCCCAATTTTCAGATTTATTTTGCAATATGGTGATTTAGGATTCCAAAAATTTAGGCCCCGTTCTCCTTGTCTTATTTTTACTTATTTTCAACAAAAATAGGTTCAGTTCAGCAAAAATCAGTTTCAATCCTTAATAAATTGTTAATGATTTCAGCAAAAATAAGTTCAGTTCAGCAAAAATAAGTTCTGATAAGTAAAAATAAGTTCAGTTCAGCAAAAATCAGTTTCAATCCTTAATAAATTGTTAATGATTTCAGTAAAAATAAGTTCAGTTCAGTAAAAATAAGTTCAGTTCAGCAAAAACAAGTTCAAATCAGCAAAAATAAGTTGAGGAGGACAGGGCCTTAGAGAGAGAAAGAGAGAAGAAAAAAAAGGTTTGAATAAAAAAATGGGGGAAGTTCGAATTTTCCGAAGAAAACAAAACTTTTGTTCGTTGACTCGCCGAAGCCCCACGCCGGTGCCCTCACCTGCCGTTGTTTCGTCGGCTACCCTTCCCCTACTTTGGTATTAAAAAAAATTCTTCTTTTCTTTTTTATTCAATCTTGCAGATTCATGTTTATAATTATGATCAATCATGTTTTTATAAGTTTCAATCATGTTTTTATGAAGTTATGATTTATTTTAGAGCATGAATTTATTTGTTGTTCATGAAATTTTAGATTAGGGTTTATAAAATTATGAAATTCTTGATTTTATGGGTTTTAATGACTTAAACTTCAATATTATGATTATCATGAATTGTTGTTGGGTGAATTTATGATGATTTTATGAAGTTTAGATTGATTTTTAAAGGCTTTAAACATAAAATATATTTCTGTCCAAATTTTGTAGTCATGAAAATCAATAGAATAAATATTATGAATATGAAAAACTATTCTAAAGCATAGATTTGTTTCATAATGATGTATTTATGATGTTTTTATGAGTTTTTAATGAGTTTTAGATGAATAAATAAAGCTGTAAATTTTTATTAACACTTATTTATGCCCAATAAAAATAGTAACATATAATATAGTAAGTTATAATTAGTTTTAATGCATCTAAGTATTATATTAATCTTAGGACATGACTATAGTGTTTTATGATCAAAATATGATATTTAGAAAGGTTTAAGAGTGTTTTTAAAAAGGTTTACAAAGCTGCCAGTTTTGGGAAATTACCGAAAATCAAGTATTTTGCAATAGAAAAATTAAAGTAAAGTATGGGATTGAATAGAGACAATATAGAGAATTCTTTGGACAAGTTTCCAATGTAGAAAGCTAGTTTAGAGTTGTTGTAGAACTTAGTCAACAAGGTTTTAATTTAGTTTCGGTTTTCTCTATGTAGGAAACTTCGAACTAGTCGACTTTTAGAAGTTTTGGCGGATCACCACTACAACACAAGGTACGTAAGTACTAAAGACAAACATAGAAATTAGAATTCATGCTTAATTGATCTTTTATGATATGTTGTTGTGCTTGATTTAATGGTGAACTTTCATGTATGACAAGTTTATGAAAGAATGAAGCATGATTTTACATTGTTTTGGACATTCCACAATTATAATAATCTAAATTCTTCAAGATTAAATTGGAATGTTATGATCAGTTAAAAATTGGTCAATAGCTTATTGAAGAGGAAAGGAGGTTAATTAAGTTGGCTAGTTACTTAATCAACAAGAAAAGTAGTTTGTGAATTTTTATTCACACAGTTTATAGAGGGTAATGAGCATTTATTTTATACATGTTTCCACTCCCAGTTTAATGTGTGGTCAAGGAGAAAGCACATAGTTAGCCACTCACAGTTAATGTGTGGTAAAGGGAGTTTTGATTAATTAAAGGAAACACATAAGATTATTTTTAGAATCACTTTAATTCAAAGATAATTAATATGGCTTGCTCGATTGTATGCATGTTATTGTGTGATATTATATGCGAGTCATAACATTGTTAATCAGTTAATCACGCAAAGTGAAAGAGGATTCACACCAAAACTCTTGGAGCGTATATACCTTGAGTATGAACAATGGAGGGAGTCGTATGGAACAAATATCTATGACTTCTAATTGGAGTACAAGACGATGTATTCTTTTATATTTTTAATGCGCTGGAATTCCGTCACTTTAAGTGACATAGGTAATACCTTCTTGGAGTTGCTCCCAAGTTGGTGCCCAATAGGGCGATTTTAAAAGGATAGGAAACTCGTTCGATGAGAAATCCAAAGTTTAAATATAATAATTAATTTGTTTATGTTGAGTTTATGCACTGGTGAAGAGTTGTCAACGGTAAGATATATGTATGTTTTATCTTAATTTATGTTGTTCTTGTTGCATAGTCTTTAGTAGTTATTTACACAACTTTGTTGACTGTTTGTTTGTGTGCATGGCTTTGTCATGGACTTGGCCCTACAATGACCCACTTGTTGATGAGTACTTGTCTAGAATAAGAGAAAGCTACAGGTGCAAGTGGGCATAAGTCATTCATGTTAGGCTGGAGTGAGAGTGCTTGATGTGTAGTCTATGTAGTTTGTTAATCTATTTGCTTATGGATTTATCTAAATTTTTGGATGTTGTTTTAATTCCGAAGTTTAAGTTTTGGTTTATAAGGACCATTAATATGGTTCCAAATTGTAATAAAGTTTTAAGTTGATTTTCTTTTGGTTGTTGGTTTGATTTTAGTTTTGAGATGGTTATTGAGTTCATGTTTTAAATTGGTTTTGGTTTTAAAAACTTCCCCTGTAGTACTTCGATAAATGTCTTAGCCGTTATCACGGTGGTGGTAATGCTTTGGTTTTTCCTCGTTATTTAGGAGTTTTAATAATTATATTCTTTAATATTTATAATATGTTTTCCGAAAAATCTAAAGAAGGAAGTTAGGAAATTCCAGGGTGTTACAAAATCAACCAGAAACACAGTCCTTCAAACAGAAACCCCCAAATCAAATATAACAACCATAAACACAAATTCAATTCTAAAGCAACATAATTTAAAGCAACAAAATGTATGAAGCTAAAACCCTAATTGAGGACCCTAATTCAGTAAATATTAACAAAAAAAATTCATCTTAGAAAAACCCAATTGAGGAAGCACAGAATAGTTCGACAGTTAACAAAAAAAAATTCGACATTTAACCTAATTGAAAAAAAATACCTAACAAAAACCTAATTGAGGAATAAGTAGAATAACCTAATTGAATTAAAAATTGACAGAATAGTTAGAAGAACCTAAATTAAAAAAATATTCGACAGTTAACAAAAACAAAAAGACGAGAATTTAATTACCTGACAAAAACGAAGATCTTCGCGAAGGTGTTGAAGGAATTTGAGAGGAAGTGAGGAATTTCAGTACGTGAGGAAGTGAGAAACTGAGAGGTTGAAGAGTGAGGGAGTAAGATGTTGAAGAGTGAGAAGTAAGACTGAGAGCTAGTTGAAGTGAGAAGTGAGTTTCTTGTT
>PYUH01000015.1:95728-107376 GCA_016808085.1 Suaeda aralocaspica | reverse complement strand
TTTTTTTTTTTTTTTTTAAAAAAAAAAAAAAAAAAAAAAAAAAGAGGCTTGCAGTTATTAATATCGTTTCCACCAAAAACAATATTAATAGCTAAGCGTGTGAGTGATTTGATGTACTATTAGTATCGTTTTTGTAAGAAATGATACTAATATACGTCATATTGGTATCGTTTTTGTAAGAAACGATACTAATATACTTCATCTTGGTGTCGTTTTTGAATAAACAATATTATTAGTTATAATATTAGTATCGTTTTTTTTTTCAAAATGATACTAATAGCTGAATATTAGTATCATTTTTGTAACAAAGGATACTAATTGGTCCATAATAGTATCCTTTTTATAATAAAGGATACTAATATGTAGTTACTAATAGCCATTTTCCACTAGTGCAGCATGATTGATTATGCCTACCTGTACCTGTTGCTTTCTCTTTATTCTAAACTTCTACTCGCCATCAAAAGGGGTAGTCATAGGCCCAAGACAAAGGTAAGGCCATGCACACAAAACACGTAATTAGCAAAGCTGAGTACATAAGCACAAAAGACTATGCAACACACTAGTATGAATATGCTAAGCAAACGCATAAATAAGTACGTAGTCTTACCTTGCCATAACCATGTAGATGTAACATAGACTCAATATACTTTAAAGTTACTTTAATGATTAATTTTGGATTTCACATCGAACGGGTTTCCTCCTTAATCAATCACCCTTTTGGGCACCAACATGGTAGTAACTCCAAGTAGGTATTACATATGGCACATGAAGTGACGGAATTGCAACGCATTAAAAATAAATAAAGAGTATAACGTCTTGTACCCCAATTAGAAGTCAAAGATTACCTATGAAGCACGAATACCTTTGGGAACTTGGCGAATCCGTACTGGGGTCGTTTCGGGGACGGGGACGGTGCGGGGACGCCTGAAAAACGTCCCGGGGTCGGCACCAATTGGACGGGGACGGGTGTACTACTTTGGGGACGTTTCGAGGTCGGCATCAATTGGGCGGGGACGGGTGTGCTACTTTGGGGACGTTTCGGGGTCGGCTTAGATACAAAATAGAAGTCCCCAACCTTTTTAAGACAAAAGTCCAAATGCAAATAAGAGCCCAAAACCCAACATTATTAAAATACCACTCAAAACCAAAGTCTAGGGTTTATTGTTTGACAAACTACTTCACCGACCTTCTTACTCAATTACTCCTCTAGTCCTCTTCAATTCTCTATCTCTTTCATTCCTTTTACTTCACTGAATTTTTTATTCCTCTAGTCTCTTTCAATTCTCTCTAATTGTTCACTCAACATTTATCTCTTTTAATCTGACTTCTTCCCTCAACATTCATTATTTGCTTTTCTTTTCACTCGACATTCATCAAATCATCAAATAAAAAGTGTCAAGCGACAACGACTTGGACTGAATTACAGGTGAAGTTTGAACGAACGACGACGAGTTTGAGGGAGACCACGACTACCACGAATCGATTAATGATAATGTTATACTTTAAGATAATGTTGTACTTTAACGTTTTATGAATTAACTATTATATTACTGTTACATTAAAATATTAAAGACTATTGTATTTTAAATTATTTTGTGATTTTTTAATTGTCGATTACTTGACGCCCCGTTTTTAGAAATTTTGATTTTGCCGTTTTTCGTCCCATCCTCGTCCCTGTTTTCAACCCCTTTTTGAACCCGTGCAACCTAGAAGATTACTACTTCTTATAACTCCCCACATTATTCATACTCAAGGTATATAAGCTCCAAGAGTTTTGGTGCGAATCCTCTTTCACTTTACGTGATTAGCAAATCAATTACTTATTATGACTCACCAAGCAAAGTATAGAACATATATAGCAACATATCGAACATGAACCTTATATTAATTATCTTGATTAACATGTGATCATATAAATTACTTCTTATTTCCTCATTTATTTAACCTTTCTTTGTCCACACATAAATTGTGAGTGACTAACTATTTGCTCATCAAACTTTGCTATTAAACATGTGACTAAACATTCACTAAATAATTCTATTCTTGCTCAAGTTACTAAATAACTCAATTTGCTCTTTCTTAATTTTATATTGACTACTAGTCAACTTCTTTCAAAACAATTAACATTCCAACATCATTGATGTAATAAGAATGCTATAGTAACGGAATGTAAATCATAGTAGTCAAACCATAAGCTTATCATGTAATCATGCCATAGCAACAGTAATCATACAAGTCACCATAAGTCAACATGAACCATCCACTACTCAAAAACCTATAGAACTTTCAACATGGAACTTAAGCATGTAAACTACTACTAGCATGATTCCTAAGGTCATGAAACATCTTTAGTACTTATGTGTTATAGCGACGACTCGCCACTACTACTAGAAATCGCCTAACTCGAAGTTTCCTACAAAGCAAAATCGAAAACTAATTAAAAACTTCCTTTGACTAAACTTTACAGCAATTCTAAACTCACTTTTAGTGTTGAAAAATCAACCAAAACCTTTCTTATATCATCTCTATTCAATTCCATCTTTTACCCTTAAATTTTCTTTTCAACACTTGATTTTTGATTTTTTTTTTAAATGGAAGATGTGAAAAACAACTTTAAAACTCTTTTAAACCATGTTAAACTTCATGATTTGACCTTAAAACAACATATTCATGTTCTAAGATCATCATATGATGATTCCATGCATTAAAAACACATATAAGATCATTATTTTATGAAATTAGTATTTTTACTACTTATATTCATACTTATACAAAATTTATAGCAATTTAAAAGTACTTTAAAACCACTAAAAACAATTCTAAACTCCATAAAATCCACATGAATCATCATAACAACAAACTAATTATTATTATTATTATTATATATATGTGAAATTAGAATTTTTAAACAAGAACCCTAATTTATTTTTTTCTTAATTTTACAAACCCTAATCATAAAATTTCATGATCATGCAATAAAATATAATTACAAATCCTAAAACATGATTATAATTAATCTACAAAACATGATTAAAACATAATTAAAATATGACTTAAACAAGAGTTAGGTTAAAATTAAAAGAAGAAGAATTTTTTTTTTATACTTGAAAATCGGAAAGGAGGGAGGAGGAGAGAGTCGGTGGCCGGCCGGTCGCTGGTGGTTTGGCAACAGCAAGGCTAGAGAAGGGGTCCAGCGAAGGGGGGTTTCGGCGAGCTAGGGTTTTGGGGTTTTTTTTCTCTCTTTTTTTTTGTAAAAACCTAAAACACAAAAGTTATGAAATAAATCATAAAAATTCTAATTTAAGGGTTATTTATAGGCCCAAAATCGGTTTTGGTAAAATTACTAAACTACCCTTAATGATGGATATTAATTTTATGCCCTTATTTTACAACAATTCAGGAAACCTTTAAAAACCTAATTTTGAAACTTTTAAAACACTTTATTAAAAATTAAAATGTAATAGGATCATTTTTAAACTTTATAAAACATTGAAATAAATATTTCAACTCCTTAATTAATTAAATTTCTTTAATTAATTAATATATTAAACCTTTATTTTTAATAAAAATACTAAAAATGTACTTTATAATTATTAAAAGAAATTATAAAAGGGCTAAAAATACGGGGTATTACAAAGAAACCCAACGCCTTGGAAACCCATAGTGCTACAAGATCTGAGTGACAAAATGCCAATTCTCTCTATCATATGCTTTACTAAGATCAACTTTGAGTAGAGCCACCCTTAATTTACCTTTCTTTTTCTTCTTTAACCAATTTTTAAGTTCATGAGCAATAAAGGAAGAATCCCTCATTAGTCACCCAGGGATAAAGGCATTCTGGAAATCTCCAACAATATCCTTTAAGATCGGTTTAAGCCGGTTGTGCATACATTTGGAAATAATCTTGTACGTAGTGTTACAAAGCCTTATTAGGCAAAACTGATCAAACTTAATAGGAGAAGAAGTCTTTGGGATCAAAGTAATGTAGGTGTCATTATTCTCTAAGAGCATATGGCCCCCATTAAAAAAAAAAACTCAAAACAGCATCACACACCGTATCCCGAATTGTTGACCACTATTGTAAGAAGAAAAGAGGAGGGAAACCATAAGGCCCTGGAGATTTGATTATTTTCATATAGCAAACACAGCTTTCTTAACATCGTACTCCGAGAAAGGTTGTGACAATTGAAGCAAATGCTTAGTCATCAAGCATGGCAAACTCATTAACCAAGAATCCGAAGCCAACGGAGTTAGGAGACCCGTTGGATGTAGAAGATCACCAAAATAGGTAGCAAAAGCTTCAGAAATTTGAGGTTGCTCATAGGCCCAACTATCTTGTGAACCCTGGATATAGGAGATAACATTTCGAGCTGCCCTGGTTTTAACCGATTTGAAGAAGAAGGACATTGGTTGATCTCCGAGTTGCTCCCAATTAACAAGGGCCCTTTGTTTCCAAATTAAGTTCTTTAATGAGAATTCATCCAACAATCCAGTCTTTTGGGCCATTCTATTTGGCAGCAGTTGGATTTGTGGCTCCATTTTTGGCTACTTGCAATTCATCCAGAATGTCATTCCATTGACTATTGTTTTTCCTTTTGTACTCCAAAGCCCAATTCTTCAAGGCCAATAGAACATGACCAAGTTTACGTTGTAGCCCAAATAAACATGAACCAAGATTCTCGAAATTCTATTGTTAAGGATAAGTTCCTTCGTGAGGGGGTTATCAATGGACCTAGCCTCTAATTTATAAGGTCTCTTTTTTAGTTGTGGAGTGGGTTTTGTGTTTAGCATGATCGACCCATGATCAGAAATTAATATTGGGAATTTAGTAATTATACTCTTCGAATTGCGTAAAAACCAGGAATTTGAAGCATATTCCCTATCTAAAGTTTCATACATGAAACGATCATCAGAACGTCTATTAGTCCCAGTAAAACGAACTCCATTAGAGGGAATACGAATCAAATCATTTTTTTCTTTGAAATCGACAAACTTTGTTAACCCGGCAATTAATGATGAACCCTCATTTCTTTGTTCCAGACGATTTGATTTATGTCACCAATCATGACCTAGCTATCGGAGATCAGTTGAAAATTGTACTAAGGTAGTCCCAAGCTTGAGGACGTTGAGCAACATAAGGGCTACCATACACAACAACACACAACAACAATCCGAAAGATGTTCATTAATTTTCACCAAAATAAGGTGGTAAGAGCTAAAAACCACCTCAACATCCATACTAGGGGGCCAATACAAAAATAAACCTCCCCTAGTGTCAACAACATCTACACCATGAAAACAAGAGAGCCCAAGTTTCAGGAAAAGACCCTGGACCTCATCTACCTTACACTTTGTTTCAGAAATTATAATAAAATCTTTTACATGAACTTTAAATAGAAAGCTTAAAAAAGGAAAGACAAAGGGCATGTTCGGCAAAACTAGCTGTAGTTGTTGGCTGTTGGCTTTTGAGTAGTTGTTGGTTTTTGGGTAGCTGTGAGCTGTCAAATAGTAGTTGTTAGAGTTTAGCTGTCAATGTAGCTTTTAATAATATAAGTGTTCGGCAAAGGTAGTTGTTGGAGACATAAAAGACGGTTGTTATTATTATTATATTATTATTATTTTATTATTATTATCATTATCATCATCATCATCATCTAATAAGATTTGGAGTTTGGGATTGGGGTGCCTCGTTGAACTTTGAAATTTAATAGCGTCAAATTATATTTTTCAATAAAATTGGCTTCAGCCTTTCCATCAAATAAAAAAAAATTGGAGGATATAAGTAACATATATGATGGCATCAAACAATTATTACATGAGAATAGAATGGAGTGGAGAGATTAGAGTCAACAAAAGAATATGTACAGAGATGTCAGAAATAAATAGAGAGAAAAAAAAATAGGGGTAAAATAATTAAATTAAATTAAATAAATAAAATATACTTCATTGAAAGCTAGTTTAGGATTTGCAACGCTATTTTTTTCGACTTTCTACAAGAGCTACCTCTACCACTAACTGCTACCTTAAACACTACCCCACCAAACACTCATAATTATATAAGGCACTGTTTTGACTTGGTCTAAAAGTTAAAAGCCACCTCAAAAGCTAGCACCGAACACACTCAGAGTCTTTTTTGTTCCCTACTCCCCTACAGTTCCTAGAGAGGATTTTCATAGATTAACATGAGGCTTTTCCTGGTATGCCGCACCATTGTGGTTCACATCAAGCCACGCTAGATTGTTGACAAAATCGTCATCATCATCATTTGAAACAAATTCATCTCCCATGAAAAGACCCTACTTCATACAGCAACGTCCCTGATGTTTCCCATAGTAAACCTTTTGGCTCTTCTTTCTCTATGATTTCCCCTGCAAGATATCTCCTTCAGGGTCATCCATATTTTTCCTAGATAATCTCTTAGAACAAATGAATTTGGAAAACGGTAACGTATTAGGGGAGCCAGAGAACGTGCGAGTTACACGGGACCAGACACGTCCAAGTTTGTAAGAGTTCTTATTGAAAAAGTGAGGTTTGAGAACAAGAGTAGCAAAGTTTTTGGATTCTGCATCAGAGGAAATACGGAGCATACTAAGTTCATCAGCTGAAAAATCTGGTAAGGCCGAATGGAAGCTCAGGTCTTCAGAAGTCGCGGTGGGGGAAACAGCAAAGAGGGTTGGAGCGAGCATACTACGTTGCATAGGAGAGAGTGTAGGACTAGAAATATGGTTGGGGGAAGGAAAAGAAAAGGAATGAGAAGAATCTCCCATGCACGTGGTCCAATCATTATTGATGTCGAAAACAGGTATAGTATCACTATCCAAAGAGGATCAATTTGGGGTATTTTGTGGGGTAATAACGGTTTCCGAAACAATGGGTACAAGAACGGTGATGTTAACAGGAGCGGGAGAACTTTCAACGTGGCTATCCATGGTAGGGGAGGGAATAATGGAGTTAATGTCAAACATTGAAGCCATGAAGGTATAAAGGGTAAAACCTAGTGTTGGAAAGAGATAACTCAGATAAAAAAATGGAGGTAAAATCCAGCAAGGAAGAAGAGTGGTTGGAGTAAATAAGGAAACCAGATATGGACTTAAATAAATGGAAGTGAGGAAGTAGTTGTGAATTAAATACGAGTTATTAAAAGTTGAGCTACTATGGTGAAAATTAAAAGAAAAAGGAAGGTCCAAGTTGAGGTTGAAGTGGATTTTGAGGAAGATGTCTCCTCCTCATTTGATAACTTTTAGGTGGAGTCATTAGCTACTAATGCTTTTGTGGTGGAGCGAGAAGCTAAGGTTGTTCAAATGGTAAAAAATTGGATTGAGGAAATTGATCAAAAAGAGGATGATTTCATTAATGATGGGGATATCGAAGTGTATGAGGAGTCATCCGAGGAAGAAGAGGAATTTGATTCTGACACTTGAAGTGCGATGATATCTTTTTTATGTTTTTATTTGAATTGTTCAATGTTTATTAACATTTTTTCAGTAGACCTTATTTTGTAAGACTCTGTCGTTGAAACTTGTAGTTGTATTTGCTGCTTCTTAATTATGATATTTGGTTGCTTTATATTTGGTGATATTTGATGTTTATTAATTATGTTGTTTCTCTATTTCCTTCTTTGATTTGAATTATACTGGTTTGTCTAAATGTGCTTTTTAATAAATTAGTTATTGTAATTTTTTAAGTCATTTTTTAAAAAGACTACATAAGACGTGATGATGAAATGCTTACAGTTTTATTTTATCAAATAGGGTGTGTAAATTATTTTAGTTTCTTATTCGTAAACCAAAGATGGTTGGAAGAGGCGTTGGAAAAATTGTGGGTAATCGGATTATTGCTCCTGGAAGACTACAAAGTTTGAGTCAAGCAACTTGGAATAACAAGTTTGTTACACAACAGGGTGAGTTCAAATGAGATATGAAGTTAATAACGTATATTTTCAAATGACATGTCTTTATTAATCAATTTTGTTTGGTGTGTTATTATAGGAACCAAGAAAAAATCCAATGAGGAAGGACAAGCATAAGCACAAGGACATCAGTTGACCAAAGATGTTGTTGATGCAGTTGTTAATAGTAAGGACACATCTGGTAGTTTGTTTATTTGACATCTTTTTTTATAAAATAAAAGTTTTAATCTATTTGTTTTTTATATTATAGATTTGAATAGAAAACATGCATTATGTACAATTGAACAAGGAAATCAGTCTCCTACATTAAATGATCAAAACAACGATGTGCATGACACAAATGGTTCACTCCAACACGAAGATCTTGAAATGAATGATTTTGAATCCGGAGGTGTAGTCACAGGAAGAACTGAATGTATGTATGATATCCTATATATTACGTTTTTATTTTTCTGTTCTAAAGTGTGGTTCATAAGTTACTCTTTACTATATTTGTAGATGCACTTGGTAAGAGAAAACGAATGAGTAACCTAGCTGGTAGGATTGCTAAAGCAATCGAAGTGAATGAAGCTGGTAACCCTACACCCCGACAGGTGCGAAACAATGACAACACTAAAGAGGGTAATCAGGAAAACAATGAAGGCTTAAATGAAGGTAACCAGTTGTTCCATTCTTCCTTTTTGCAAAATTAATTAATATGCATATTTGTAAGACTCTTATCTCCCTCCATTGCTTTATTTTGAAGCAACAAGTCACACTAGAGAAATAGGTAATCGAGGGAAGTACAAGAGCTATGTGGTTGATATGAAAATTAAAGGGAAAGGATCAAAACTAACAGTTTACATACCTGAAGAAATTGATCGAGCAATTGGGGAAAATGCACGACATTTGGTTAATGAGTGTGGTCGCATAGTGAGGACAAGAGCTCCATTGAATGTAAACAATTGGAAAGAAGCTTTTTCTGTTGCGGGTGATAGTATGTGGAAGGAGATCCAGGTAATAGTAGGATAAGTTGTAAGTTTAATATGGTCTCATGTGCATAAAATTATTACGACGACATTAAATATTCATTATTTTCCATAATTATGTTGGCTAGGATAAGTTTCAAATTGCTGAGTCAAGTCAATACTTGAAGATGTATGCCTTTGTTGTCGATACCATGCAACGCCTATATAGGTTATGGAAGTGTCGACTACATTACTACTACAAAAGTCCAAAATGTGGGAAAAAGGACCAAGAACGTGAGAAAAATCCCCCTCCTGATCTTCCTTTGGAGCAATGAAAATATTGCATAAAACGGTTTGCATCAAAAGATTTTAAGGTAGTTGAATATACATATTACTTATACTCCTAGTCATTTTTTGTTTTTGGTGCAAATGTAAGTATCTTAAGTCTGGACTATTGACAGCAGCCTAGGTGCTAACCTGATAACAAAACCTGCACTATCACACTTCTTATCCTGCAGCCTACAGCCTCCACAACCATCCACAAATCTGTTCATAACATTGCTTACTATAGCTGCATCTGAAAAACAGGTGCTCAATAGTTTCTCCTAGTCATTTGATTGATTCTTTGTTGGCTAATTTTTTTTAGTTTTGTTATGCAGATTGTAAGTCAAAGGAACTCTAAAAACAGGAAGTCTGACAAAAGAGTTATCCATACCACTGGAAATTTGGCTTTTGCTGAAGTTGAGGATGAATTGGTATGCTAAGTACTTAGTCATTTTCATAAGTTAAGAATAAAATTTATGTTATGCAAAATCATGCTACGCGGCTAATATTTTTTGACATGCTAGACCAAGGAAAACAACAATGTGAAGCCATCTGCAGATGTGATATGGCTAATTGAGCACACACGTAAAAATGAGAAAGGTGACTTAGAATGGGCAGATGCAACACAATCAAAAACAATTCATGTATGTTTTTAAAGTCATAATTTTACTAAAATATGTGTGAATATTTCAGTTTTAGCGACCTCGAATATCTTTTTTATCACTTCTTTGTTGAAATTTTTTGTTTAGGACAAACTAAAACATGTATTTGCTGAGGTTGGTGATACAATGAGTCAAGATGAAATTTTGGTTCAAGTTTTAGAACCAAGAACTGGATATATTCGGGGAAAAGGTACTGCTGTAAGAGGTTATCTTAAAGGAAAACAACAAGTAGAGCAAAGAAAACTTGTGGAAGAACTACAAGGAAAAATACAAGAGCAAGAAGAAAGGATAAAGGAGCTGCAAGAAAGCCAAAAGAGACAACAACAAGAATTTGAGGAACATAGAAAGCAGCAAGCAGCTGAGATGGAAGCTCTCAAACAAGACTTACTTTGCCAGATTGCAAACAGAGGTGTCTAGTGACTACTTTGCCTTTTTGGTGGCCTTTGTGCAAGGTAATGCTATTTACACTAAGCAATCTAAATATGTGTACATATTATATTGTGATGAACCTCCTGCGTATGAGACTCGTAATAATTATGAGATTAATGCGTATGTTACTTCCCTTCTTCTCATGTGAGTTTCTAGTTGATGACTCCCTAGTTTTGATGATAACAAACATTTTAATTATGTACTATATGCTATTAGCTTATTATTATTTTTGGTACATATATGCTTGGTTGTGTTTTACAAGTTGGTTGCAGGTTGCTAGAGTTATTGAGCTACCTAAGACAGCTGGAACATGATCAAGTTCATAATACAAGCAAGAAAATCTCAAGAGCTTCAGTTTATTTTATTTTCTAGATTTTCTTGTAAGTATGTCACAATTTCAAATTTGATTTTACGTGCTTGAGTCTCATGAAATTTCTCAAGGAAACATTTTCCTAAATTGTTTCATAAAAGATTTGATTTTAAACTTTTGGGAATGAATAATATGATATGGTATCTTTTTTATTAGTGAAAAGATTTCTGATTATATTATTTATGCCAGTTTTTGAAAAGGAATTTATTATATAATCTCATGATCTTCAAATTAAGGTAAATTTATATTTTCTTAACTTTTAAAATGAGACTTGATTAACTAAATTTTTTTATGAGATTTTGATATTCTGCTTGGAGAAGAAGGTTGTTTCCTTCTATATAAACAGAATAACTCTTTCTCATACGCAGAAAGACAAAAGAGAGAAGAAAAAGAGTGTGTGCTTAAATTGAAAAATCTTTTCTTGAGAAACAACTTTGGAAACAATTTTGGAAACAGTTTGAGACTCTAGTTCATATTCAAGTTTGCTAGTTGTGACTTACGTAGGATTGAGTTGTTATCTCTTTCACTCTTCTGAGTTTTTCTGAGATAATTCTTGTGTAATTTTTCTTACTGAGAGTTTGGTAAGATTGGGGTACGGGTGTACTCAGGTTTTAGCAACTGTTGGGGTAAACAGTTGGGGTTTGAATCTTGTTTTCTAGAGTTAGAGACAAGTGAGTGGCTTGTAATCTAAAGTTAGGTTATAAGTGCGATTAATAGTGAAGATTTAGGAAATCCTACGAGTGTAGGCGGGGAATAGACCATAGTTGGGTCAAACCTCGTAAAAAATCCCTGTGTCTCCTTTATTTCTTGCACTTTATTTCCTTGCCTTACAAAACCGTTTCTTAACTTGTTTCGGGGGACTAATCAAGCAATATCAGTTGATTAGTTTCACGCAAATAATTTAAGGGTAATTGAACCGATCTTTAAAATGCTACAAGAAACTCAAAATTAGGTGGTTAAAGTTTTAAATTCCGCATATTGTTAAATCACTTAATTCACCCCCCCTT
>PYUH01000015.1:75310-95720 GCA_016808085.1 Suaeda aralocaspica | reverse complement strand
CCCCCCCCCCCCCCCCCCCCCTCTTAAGTCTCTTAGGTGCATTTATATTTGGTATCAGAGCGGGTTACTCTCGAAAGACTAACATCTAGAGAGGTTTGTCATGAATGCTCCTGAAAACTACCCTGAAGGGCACTCGTCTCAAAGGTCCCCTTATTTCAATGGTAAGCATTATTCTTGGTGGAAAAATAGAATGGAAAATTGTATTGTTGCAAGGATTATGAAGTGTGGCAGGTTATTCGAAGCGGTCCGTTCAAGTTCAAGAAGAAAGATGCAGAAGGAAAGGAGGTCGAAAAGCTTGAATCAGATTTGACTTCCGATGATATTCGAAAGAAGGAAAAGAACGCTAAAGCTATCATGTGGCTTCAATGTGGACTTGGCCTGGATGAGTTCGATCGTATCTCTGCTTGCACTACGGCGAAAGAAATTTGGGATACGATCAAACTTGCATATGAAGGTACTAGTGAGGTGAAGCAATCTAGAATTGATTTGTTAGTTCAACAATATGAATTATTTCACATGGATAATGATGAATCAATTAATAGCATGTTTACTCGCTTTACTAACATTACTAATGAGTTGAAATCCCTTGAGAAAGTGTATTCTACAGAAGATCAGGTTAGGAAAATTTTGAGGATTCTTCCTAAAAGTTGGAGGCCTAAGGTGACTGCGATTCAAGAGGCTAAAGACTTAAAGACAATGCCTCTTGAACAACTTATTGGCTCTCTTATGACCCATGAGATGGTTTTGAAATCTCAAAACAATGACACTTTAAAGAAGGATAAGGGAGTTGCATTGAAAGCTTCAAAGAAGATAGATGAAACAGATTCTGATGATGAAGAATTAGTGTTATTGACTAGAAAGTTAAGAAAATTCTACAAGAAATATAAGCAAAATTCTCACAGGGAATCTTCAAGTAATGGTAAGACTTCAAAATCCAATAAATAAGTTTCTACTAATAAAAAGGGTTATTTTAAATGTGGTAATACAGATCATCACATCAATGAATGTCCTATGTGGGAAATTGAGAGAGCTAAGGACAAAAAGAATGTGAAAAAGGAGTTTAAGAAGGCGATGGTTGCTGCAGTAAGAGGAGAATCAGTGTGGGCCGAATCGGATTCTGGAGAAGATGAAGATAGTGAACTTGACCATGAATCAAATTTGTATTTAATGGCTAAGGCAGAGAAACAGGTTCAGAAACCGTTTCCCATTCAACATCCAAAACTGTTTCCAAGCAATGATGAACTCTGTTTAATGGCTGCTACAAGTGAAAGTGATGCTGATTCTGACAGTGATCTCGAGGTAAGTTTTAAAAGTGTTAAATCTAAGGTTGACTCTATGTCTAGATCAAAACTTGTTAAAGCTTTCAAACATTTAATTGATGACTCTAAGGAGCTTTATGAATCTTTTGGAAAATTGAAAGTTGATATGATTAAAATTAAAGAAGATAGAGATTCTTTTGAAGATGAATGCAACTATTTGAAACATGAAAATCTTAATTTACACCAAAAGATTGCTGATCTTCTTGAGGAAATAAATTTGCAAACTGACATGATGAGTAGTAATAAGGAGAAAAATTCTTTTGTGCATGAACCTGTTTCACATACTGTTTCCTCTGTTAATATGTCTGATAAATTGCTTGCTTTAGAATCTGATCTCTTAAAATCCAAAAATGATTTGCTTTTGAAAATTGATGAAAATAATGATTTGCTTGAAAAAATTAAAGCTCTTGATGTAGATCTCAAATTTTCTAAGAAAGAAAACCTAAAATGGTTCACTGGAAATAAGAACTTTAATAATATCATTAATTTAACTCATAATGGTGATAAGAGAGGTCTAGGTTATACTGCAAGTAAAAAGGATGTAGGTGCAAAAGGAAACAGTAAGAGAAACAACTTTAGGAAGTATGTTAATTATCCTAATTATGTGTTTTGTTGGTATTGTGGTAAAGAAGGCCATAAGGCTTATGATTGTAATGCAAAACACAACATGCACTTGAAGAACTATCATTCAGTTAAGCAGATTTGGATTCGCAAGGATTTATTGAAACAGGTTTCTAACACTAAGGGACCCAAATTTATTTGGGTACCTAAAGTTAAGGCTTAATCCTTGTATGTAGGCACGAGTGAGGGGGAACAATAAAGGGAGCAGTATATGGTACCTTGATAGTGGATGTTCCCACCATATGACAGGAGATAAGTCTCGATTTCTCTCACTCAACGCCTTTGAGGGTGGTAATGTGACTTTTGGCGATGACAAGAAAGGTGAGGTAATTGGCATTGGAAAGGTCGGTAAGTCACTTACACACTCTATTGAAAATGTTTTCTATGTAAAAGGTTTGCATCATAATCTTCTCAGTATTTCTCAACTTTGTGATAGAGGCAACAAGGTAGAATTTACTTCTGATTCTTGTGTTATTACCAAGAAGGATTCAGGTCAAGTAATTGTTCAAGGAAAAAGGTGTAATAATGTGTATAAAGTTGATTTGAGTAGTCTTCCTAAAAATAACTTGACATGCATGAGTGTGACAAATGATGACCCATCTCTTTGGCATGAAAGACTCGGTCATGTTAGCTATGTATTGCTCAACAAACTTCGATCCATGAAACTTGTTGAAGGGTTACCTGAGATAAAGTTTGTAAAAATTGGAGTTTGTGGAGCATGTGCAAGGGGTAAACATGTAAGATCCTCTTTTAAGCCAAAGAATATGGTAAGTACGTCACGCCCTCTTGAGCTTTTACATATGGATTTATGTGGTCCAATGACCATTAGAAGTAGAAATGGAAATAGATATGTATTGGTTATAGTTGATGATTTTTCAAGATTCACATGGACCATCTTCCTTACAACTAAGGATGAGACCTTTGATGAATTCTTGACTTATGCGAGAAAGGTTCAAAGGCAAACAAATCATCAATTATCATCAATACGATCCGATCATGGCACAGAATTTGATAACTCAAAGTTTATATCTTTTTGCAGGGAAAATGGTGTAGGACATGACTTTTCTGCTCCTCGAACTCCACAACAAAATGGAGTTGTGGAGAGGAAAAATAGAGTTTTGGAAGATATGGCCAGAACCATGCTATTGTCTAGTGGTCTTCCAAAGTCCTTTTGGGCTGAAGCAGTAGATACGGCTTGCTACATCATTAATCGTGCCTTGATTCGTCCTATACTCAAGAAAACTCCATATGAGCTCTTGAAAGGTAAGAAGCCGAGTATTGCACATCTGAGATCTTTTGGATGCAAGTGCTATGTTCACAACAATGGTAAGAATAATTTAGGAAAATTTGATGCTAGAAGTGATGATGCTGTGTTTTTGGGTTATTCTTCACATAGTAAAGCTTACAGAGTATATAATAAACGTACTATGTGTGTTGAAGAAAGTATCCATGTAATCTTTGATGAAACTGACAATTTAAACCAAGTTGTGCAGGTTGAAGATGATAATTTTGAAATTGGATTGGTAAAATATTATTCAAGAGATGATGAAAGTGAATCTACTGGAGTAAACAGAGTCGCACCTCCTGATAATGATAATTCTAATAATCCTGAAGAAACAGTGTCTGAAAATGTTTCACAGCATAATGTGAACTTGGAACCTTTTAGTGAAACAGGTTCAGACACTGTCAACGAGGATGATAATAATTTGGAATTATCAGGGGGAACAGGTAATGAAACAGGTTCACAAAAGCAATCTAGTTTGGAAGAGGGTGAGGAAATAGTTCCACAAACTGATTCCTCAACTCAACCTTTTGTACCTAAACCATGGAAACACCAAAGTTCACATCCTTTAGATTTAATTATCAGTGATATGAAAAAGGGTACCCAAACTAGAAGATCCATTCTTCAAAATTTTTGTGCTTTCTCAGCTTTTATTTCTGAAGTAGAACCTAAGAATTACAAAGAGGCTTTAACTGATTCTGATTGGATTTTGGCTATGCAGGAAGAATTGAACCAGTTTGAAAGGAATTGTGTGTGGCACTTGGAGCCAAGGCCTACATCACAAACTGTGATTGGTACAAAATGGGTTTTTAGGAACAAGTTGGATGATAATGGCATAATCACAAGGAATAAAGCTAGATTAGTTGTACAGGGGTATAATCAGGTGGAAGGAATAGATTATGATGAAACATTTGCTCCTGTGGCAAGAATTGAAGCTATCAGAATGCTTATTGCCTTTGCTGCTTCTTTATTATTCAATTATTTCAAATGGATATTAAAAGTGCTTTCTTGAATGGTTATTTAAAGGAAGATGTTTTTGTTGAGCAACCCCCAGGTTTTGAAAATCAAAATTTTCCTAATCATGTGTATAAACTTGATAAAGCTCTTTATGGTCTTAAACAAGCTCCTCGAGCTTGGTATGAGAGACTTTCAAAATTTCTATTGGAAAATGGTTTTAAATGTGGAAAAATTGATAAAACTTTATTTATAAAAACTAAGGGGGGACATGTGTTAGTTGTGCAAATATATGTTGATGATATAATTTTTGCTGGAACTAACAAAATGTTATCTAATGATTTTGCCAGGTTGATGACTAGTGAATTTGAAATGAGCTTAATGGGTGAGTTAAGTTTCTTTCTTGGCTTGCAAATTAAACAATCCATGAATGGCATAATGATTCATCAACAGAAGTATGTCAAAGAACTACTGAAGAAGTATAAATTAGAGAATTCCAAGATATATGAAACTCCTATATCTACTAATTCAAAACTTGATTTGGATGAAAAGGGTAAGAAAGTTGATGAAACTATGTATCGAGGTATGATTGGATCTCTTCTTTACCTTACTTCTAGTAGACTAGATATAGTTTACAATGTTGGATTGTGTGCTAGATTTCAGGCTTGTCCTAAAGAATCTCATTTAAAAGTTGTAAAACGTATCTTGAGATATTTAAATGGTACTTTTGATCTTTGCCTGTGGTATCCAAAGGGTGCAAATTTCAATCTCATTGGGTTTTCAGATGCTGATTATGCTGGTCATTTAGTTGACAGAAAAAGCACATCAGGTATGGCTCATTTTATTGGTCCTTGTTTAGTTTCTTGGGCTTCTAATAAACAAAATTGTGTTGCTCTTTCAACTGCTGAAGCTGAATATATTGTCGTTGCTTTGTGTTGAGCTCAAATACTATGGTTTAAGCAACAATTGTTGGATTTTGGTGTCTTTGTAGGTCGTGTCCTATTCTTTGTGATAATACTAGTGCAATTAATATTTCCAAAAATCATGTTCAACATTCTAGGACTAAGCACATTGACGTTAGACACCGATTCCTAAGGGACAATGTAGAAAAAGGTTGTATAAGTCTTGATTTTTATCCAACTGAGCAACAATGGGCTGACATTTTTACTAAACCTTTGAGCAGACAAAGATTTCAAAGAATAAGACTTGAACTTGGAATGATAAAAATTAATTGAGACATACTACATGTTGGCTGTCTTCTATTTTTGACTAGATTACTCACATATGCATGATTAGAGTGTTTCTTTATGTTTGACTGTGTAATTTCTAGTTATTTTTTCACTAATTGTGTCCTTGAGAAATAAATGGTTGAAGGACTCCTAAAGTCTATGGATGCTGTCCTGATATTAGAGTCCTAAGTTGCCAAGGATGTGGTATTTTAATTTAGTAAAGGCATTTCCCAAAACCTTTTGATCCTACATGATTAAATTTAGCAAGACGTCTTCTTTTCCCATTCCCCTCCTTGCTAAATTATTTATCACATTTTCTTTCTAAATTAATGGGTCATATTTTGCTACCTATCTTGGCCCAAACCACATTCTAGCCTAAAAAGCCACCCTAGAGTTGATTATTTTTTCACAGTTTGTCATTTGAAAAGTTCTTGATAGTCTTTTTATTTAAAAAAAAATCAAAAAAAAAAAGAAATATCAATGCTGACATTGAAGTCCCAGATGTTGTTGACGGGTTGTTACTTTCACCTTTTCACAAATTGTTGTTGGTTGTTGTTATTCGTTCTCTTATTCCTAGAGGACAACGACGAAATGAGGCACAATATATGGATTTGGTTTTGATGGAGTTGCTTTCCTTAGGGACTCCTATCGATCTCCCTACTATTATCACTTTGCATATGTTTCATGTGTCGAAAGCCTCTTCTCATGACTTGCCTTACGGCATGTGGCTTACTCCCGTGTTCCGTAAGTGTGGTGTTGTTTTAACTGGATTCTCTTCTACTAGTATTACGGTTGCTTCTGAGATGCGTATTAGTAAACTTCACATGATGCTCTTAGCCATTGACAATAATAAATTGGTTCGACTTAAGGATGCTCGAAAGAAAGATTGTGAGCGTGAACATCCTGATGGCTCTTTGGGAAAGGATGAATGTACTATGATAGGGCTCCTTGGTTCGCTTGATTGGAGATTGGTCTCACTTCACCGGGTTGCCACCGTTGGTAACTCACTTTTGCGTACCATTCAAGCTGACAACAAGAGGCATCATCAAGAACTGGTTTCAAAATTTGATCAGCTCATCTCCCTCCTATCTCACACTCCCTCTTCACATTCACATAATTAACCTTTGTCTTAAGCCAACCTAGTCCTCTTTGTTCTAAAAGCCTTTTGAACCTTATTGATCTTTTTACATCTTTTTGTTTCTGCTTTTGCTAGGTTCTAATATTATTGATGTGGATTGTGAGTTGGACTTTAATGTAGCACCAGCATCCCTAGATAGCGGTTGAGCTACGAATACTAATATGACTCTTTGGACTACTACTTGTGAATTTGGGTAGTTATTATCTTGTAGTCTTGCTTAACTCTATTCTTGTGTTTGATGATTTTTGATGATGTCAAAAGGGGGAAAAAGATATTGAAGTTGTCTCTTTTAATCTTTATTTTTCTCCTTGTTTTAGCTCTGTTTCTAACACTTCTCTGTTTCTTTTTGGTTATTTTGAGCTAATTGTTGTTTGTTCTTGAAATAGGATCAGAAACTGTTTCCTAAAATGTGTTATCACTCTCTCTGTTTTTTTTTCAATATTTTTCAGATTCAGTTTCTAAAGTTTGGAAACCTTATGTTCAGTACTTGTAGTGTTTACATGTGGTTTATTTTGTTCCAACTGGATATATGGTTGTTTGTTTGTCATCATCAAAAAGGGGGAAATTGTTGACTCCCTAGTTTTGATGATAACAAACATTTTAATTATGTACTATATGCTATTAGCTTATTATTATTTTTGGTACATATATGTTTGGTTGTGTTTTACAAGTTGGTTGCAGGGTGCTAGAGTTATTGAGCTACCTAAGACAGCTGGAACATGATCATGTTCATAATACAAGCAAGAAAATCTCAAGAGCTTCAGTTTATTTTATTTTTTAGATTTTCTTGTAAGTATGTCACAATTTCAAATTTGATTTTACGTGCTTGAGTCTCATGAAATTTCTCAAGGAAACATTTTCCTAAATTGTTTCATAAAAGATTTGATTTTAAACTTTTGGGAATGAATAATATAATATGGTATCTTTTTTATTAGTGAAAAGATTTCTGATTATATTATTTATGCCAGTTTTTGAAAAGGAATTTATTATATAATCTCATGATCTTCAAATTAAGGTAAATTATATTTTCTTAACTTTTAAAATGAGATTTGATTGACTAAATATTTTTTATGAGATTTTGATATTCTGCTTGGAGAAGAAGGTTGTTTCCTTCTATATAAACAGAATAACTCTTTCTCATACGCAGAAAGACAAAAGAGAGAAGAAAAAGAGTGTGTGCTTAAATTGAAAAATCTTTTCTTGAGAAACAACTTTGGAAACAATTTTGGAAACAGTTTGAGACTCTAGTTCATATTCAAGTTTGCTAGTTGTGACTTACGTAGGATTGAGTTGTTATCTCTTTCACTCTTCTGAGTTTTTCTGAGATAATTCTTGTGTAATTTTTCTTACTGAGAGTTTGGTAAGATTGGGGTACGGGTGTACTCGGGTTTTAGCAATTGTTGGGGTAAACAGTTGGGGTTTGAATCTTGTTTTCTAGAGTTAGAGACAAGTGAGTGGCTTGTAATCTAGAGGTAGGTTATAAGTGCGATTAATAGTGAAGATTTAGGAAATCCTACGAGTGTAGGCGGGGAGTAGACCATAGTTGGGTTAAACCTCGTAAAAAATCCCTGTGTCTCCTTTATTTCTTGCACTTTATTTCCTTGCCTTACAAAACTGTTTCTTAACTTGTTTCGGGGGACTAATCAAGCAATATCAGTTGATTAGTTTCACGCAAAGCCGTATGCCTGGGTCGAAGCCAACCGCCCAGGTGAGGGTTGCTCGCCGGACCCCTCCGGGCGGGTGGCTCCAAGGGGGATTTCCGCGTGTTTTCTCCTTGTTTAGCCATGTTTTTGTACTCCTAATTGCCAATTACGCTTTTTACATTATATAAACCCTAGTTTTAGTCAAAAAATTCTCTCTAAGTGTGGAACTTTATTCAATCATTCAATCAATAATATTCAGGTTTTATTCAATCTCAATTCTTGTTCTTTATTATTGTTTATTATTAGTTTTAATTTATGCTCTTAGTTTTATGCTTAGATTTTAATTTCTTGATTTTTGGGTTTGTTTAGTTTAATCATGTTTAGGACTTTAATTTCTTTCATTGATTTAGATTTTATGCTTTCAATTATGAGTGAGTAGTTCCCTTTCTAGGACTAGGGGATCCATGGATTGATTTTTGATGTTTTGCTCATAATTGTTAGTTTGGCTATTCATGTTCTTGAATTCCTGTTGTCAACTTTATTGCTTTCAGTTAAATATTGGTCAGGTTTAATTGTTAGTTTGATATTGTTGAAATCGATGACGAGAGGTAAGATTACCACAATTAGATCATAAGGACAATAGGCAAAACGAGTATAAGTGAGCGAGAGCCATTAGAGGAGTTTTGAAGGAGACTAGATTCGAGAGAATTAGTGGACCTTAATTCAAGGAAATTAATAATCTGTTAATTAATTGTGTGCAATTCATTTGTTAATCTATGGTGAACCGATGTCCTAGGCTTAGTCATAAATTCCTTCCGTTAATTGATTCAGTTCTAGTTTTAGTTAACTTTTTAGACTTAATTCAACATTCAAAGGCCCTTTATACAGTTTAAGCTTTTTTGAACTAATAGGATTAATTGCTTCCCTGTGGATTCGATCCCTACTTCCCTAGCTATATTAGTTAGAGTGGTTTGGTTTATTTTTGATTGGTGTGCGATAACCTCATCAAATTTTGGCGACGTTGCCGGGGAGGCAATTTTTTATTCTGTTAGTCGGGTTTATACTGTTTTCTCTTTATTTTTCTTAGTCTCAAAGAACTATTCGGTTCTTTGGGGCAGTTTTTTTATCTTTGCTCGGAGTTTCCATTGTGTGCAGGTTTACAGGTTTATGCAAAACGACCACGAGCCTAATACTTTCATTTTCCCTGAGCCCGAGCAAGTATTTCTAAAGCTGTTGAGACGTAGTAGACGCCGAATATTTCTTCCCCGATCTGTGGAGGAAACTGTTTCTGATCTATCTCAGTTTTTTGAATTTACCTTCAACCCGTTGTTTGAAGGGTATTTAGAGGTCGAAATGGCTGCCGAAGGAGAAGGACAAGGTAGAGGACCACCACCTCCGATCCACCACCGCCACCTGCGGCCCGTTCATGGAGAGACTATTCCTTGCCTAGTACGGAGTCTATGGCTGGGGGTTATTCAATGCCTGATACTGATGCTGCTAATTTTGAACTGAAACCGGCTCATGTGAATATGGTTGAACGAAATCTATTTTCAGGAACATTGAAGGAGGATCCGAATTTACATTTGCAAAATTTCCTCCAATATTGTGATACTATTAAGCAAATAAATGTTTCTAAGGACTACATCAGGAGGAGAATGTTCCCATTTTCATTGATAGACAAAGCTAGAACCTGATTGAATGATCTGAATATGGCTACAATTACTTGTTGGGAGGACTTGGCTCTTGCTTTTCAGAGGAAGTACTATCCCCTACAGAGAACTGCTTTATTGAGGAGTCAAATTACCAATTTTAATCAGGAGACAGATGAGTCACTTTATGATGCTTGGGAACGGTTCAAGGAGCTATTGAGAATGTGTCCTCATCATGGGCTTCAGAAGTGGTTTTCAGTTCAATCATTCTACAATGGTTTGGGCAATGAGAGTAGAGCTTTGTTGGATTCTGCTGCTAATGGTCAATTCATGAACTAGGAGGTCAATGCTGCATATGAACTGATTGATGAAATTGCTACTCATAATTCACTGTTTGGTAACCTTCGAGGGCATTCCAAGAAGGGTGGAAAACATGTAGTTGATGATAAGTATGAGAGTTTAGCTGCATAGATCAATGTCATAAGTCAGAAGCTCGATAAGATTGGTACTACAGCTCCTCCACCATCACCTGTAGCTGCAATGGATACACTTTTGGGATGCACTGAGTCTTTCTATGATTCTTGTGGTTCATTCAGTCATAGTTTCCAGTCATGTACCATTTCAGTAGAGCAAGTGTGTGCCTTCCAAGCCTACAAGAACAATCCATTTTCCAATACATATAATCCTGGCTGGAAGGACCATCCATACTTTTTCCTACAACAACAGTAGCAATGTGCAGAATCCTCAGCAAACTATACCACCTCAGCAGGTACACCGGCAGATGCAGAGATATGTACCACCACTCCCACCAGGTTTCAGCAGGCCACCATTATCAGCACCACCATTTCCGGCTCAACCTAGTGGTGAAATTTCGGAGCTGAAAAAATGATGTTACAGATGCAAAAAAATATGGAGGCAATGCAGCCTCACAATAAGCAACTGCAGACCCAGCTAGCTCAGATTGCACAGTCTATAACTCAGAGGCAGCAGGGTCAATTACCTCCTAAACCGAATCCACCAGCTCAGAGAAAGAATTGCAACTCCATCACTACCAGAAGCGGGACCCACTATGAAGGTCCTAAGATGCCCACTGATGATGCTGATTCAGAGATAGGAGTGCAAACCGCCAAGACTAGCAATGAGGTGATTAAGGAGATTGCAGAGCCTACACCTTCTAAGCAGAAAGATGCCCCGAAGAAGACGGTTCCAATAGCTGACAAGTCAATTGATGCATTGACACCTCCCAAGGTGCCACTACCCTTCCCGCTTTGGGTAGACCGTAGTAAGAATGATAATCATTTCCATAAGTTTCTTGATATTGTCAAAAATTTGCAGGTTGTGCCATTTACTGACTTGATTACACAGGTACCTATATATACTAAGTTTTTAAAAGACATATTGAGCAGGAAGTGGGAATTGAGTTCAGTGGAGACTGTTGCTTTAACTGATGAATGTAGTGCTATTTTGCAGAATAAGTCTCCACCTAAACTTAAGGATCCCGGTAGTTTTTCGATACCGTGTAACATTAGCCCACTTTTTATTGATAAAGCTTTATGTGATTTAGGGGCCAGTGGTAGTGTTATATCGTTGTCTATTTGTAAGAAATTAGATACGGGTGCTTTAAAGTTTACTAACATTACCTTGCAGATGGTGGATAGGACTGTTAAATACCCAAAAGGTATTTTGGAGAACGTCCCGGTAAGAGCTGGGAAGTTTTTTATTCCCGTTGATTTTGTAGTATTGGATATCACTACAAGAAAACGGGAAAATAGCGACAGATTTTATGCGACGGAAGTAAATTCCGTCGCAAATATAGAGTTTGCGATGGATTCCATTTCGTCGCAAACTTGCGACGGAAATCCCCTTGTTTGCGACGGAAATAGCCATCGCAAAAAAGTGACAAACCAAATCAGATGACCAAATATTTTTTGTGACGGAATTTTATTTTTGCGACGGAATAATCCCTCGCAAATTCCGTCGCAAAATTCCCTCGTAAAAAATCGACAAACCCTTATTCTATTTTTTTGCCAAAAAATTAAACCAACACAACACATCACTTCCTCTTCTTGTTTGCCATTCTCCCTTCTCCCACAAACTAACCTAGCCCAAAAACCCTCCTCCTTCCTCTTTGCCATTCTCCTTCTTCTTTGCCCTTCTTCTTCTTTCATTAATTGACCCTTCAATGGATCCTTAAAATTCCTTCTTCTTCTTTGCCCTTCTCCTTCGCTTTCTCTCTCTTCAATGGATCCTTAAAATTCCAGAAATTGCAATTTCACTGAAAAAGCATGGCATTTAGCCTCGATTCTTCTATTCCTCCGAAGGCCTGCCTCCATTATTGAGGTTGTAGAAAGATGTTCGTTGTTCGAAACTACGTCGTAATTCGTCAAGTTTCTTTGCTCAATCCCTAATTTGCCCATTCAATTGTCGCTAGTTCGTTACCTAATTCTCCTTCTCCTTCTTGTTCGTTAAAGCTAGGGTTTCAGTTCTAATTTTAACCTTTTTTTTGTTTAGAAATTCGAATTAATTGCTCTCAAATTGTAATGTAACATGCTTAATTTATGATATAATTGAAGATTGCATTATTTCATACTGTTTAATCACTTTTAGCTGCAATTTGCTTTGCGTATTACTGTTGTTAGTATTTTGTTTAGCTTCTTAATTTAATTTAATTTGATTTTTTTGATTTTAAAATTTATTGAATTTGATATTTTCAGGAGATGTTTACCAGATGGCAACCTTCTGTAAGTTCAATTCTCAAATTTAATCGCTTGAGTTCATAGCATGATCGAATCGGTTTTTGGCCTAATTGTTTGTTTTTCTGTTGTTAATTTATTGTGTATAAATTGTGATATAAACAATTATAAGAGGTTTGATCTGATAATTTTGATGTTAATGTCATGATCATTTAGCTTGTTGCCATCTTGTTAACTATTTGATATAGCTGGCATAAAACCCCGTCCTAGTGTCGCTTTGAGTTTTCGCCTTAAACTCCCTTGCTTGGAATAGTCTAGAATTGGGATTTATTAGATCAACGTTGTAGACGGAACTTTCACAAAAGCTAAGTCATGATGTGTTCAGTTAGTTACATTTGTGGAAGAGTCAATCCATTCTTTCTCTAACCGGTGGGTATGCGGTATTTAAGTACTTGGAATTGACTTTGAGGTTCATGAAAAACATAATTGCAAAATTAGTTTGTAATAGACTAACTTAGGGTACGGAAATATTGGTGGTAGTCTAGTATTATTAGGCTATAGTCTTTGGCTTTAGTATAAATAAGGAGAGGGGAAAAGGAAAGGCAGACATAATGTTGTAGAAAGGAAACCTTGTGAGAGAGTTATGGTTTAAAGCAATTATTGGAGAGTGATAACCTAAAGTTATCAATTAACTTATCATTTGTAACTTTCTCTTGCCATTAGTAATCAATATTCAAGCCTCTATTTTCATTATTTCTTCTTCATAAAATCATTTTACACAAATCAGATTATCTAGTCACTCTAAATATTCAATCTTTTCTATCTTTTTACTGTTATCTATGTGAGTGAAATTAGGAGTAAACCTGAGTTCATTACATAGTTTTCAATTGACTTGAAATTTATTTTAATTGTACGAATTATGGTTTGAAGCTGGTTTACATGCATCACTTTGAACACTTCCACTAGTAACTTGGTGATTCAATTGACATAGTTTACTAAAATCATTAATAAGACCACTTTACTGAGTTTCTTCAATTTTTCTCGAGCTCTTAATGTATCCGTGCTGTCGATGAACAAGTAATGGTGTTGTCGATGAAGGTATCCGTCACTTCGACCTTCTTTTTTTTAATGTATGGAATATAACTCTGTTGAGAAAACTGATATGACCTTCCTTACCTGATATTTTTAATGGCGTTGCTGATGCTGTGGTGTTTTGTGTTCGATAAGGGCTGTCAGCTCTGTTCTTTTTGCTGTGTGCTGGTTTCAGTTTTCTTGGGGCTGTTTTGTGTGGTTGTTGGGTTGATTTTGCTGCTATTTTGGTTTTGTAGAGTGGGGGGAAGGGTTAAAGGTTGTAAGAGTTTTTGGTGTGGCTTAGCTTGCTGCTATTGGTTTGCAGATTGCAGGTTGGCTTGGTTGTGTTGGGTGGCTTTGCTTGGTTTTAGGCTGTTTCGTGCCTGTTTGTGAGATTCTTGATGGCTGGTGGTGTTTTGATGAGAGGAATGTGGTTTTAGTTGCAGAATGCAGTTTGTGAGAAGCTCGCAGCATTGAGGTGGATTTGAGTGGTGAGATGCAGAGAAGGCCTCTACAGTTTTTTTTTTATTTATGTGGTTGTTATGTATAGGTTGCTGAGTTTTATTTTGTTTGTTTGATGTATAGTTTTTGGAGCTGTTTTATGAGCTGCCTAGACTGAACTGAGTCAGTTTGGTTTAGGGTTGGCCTAATAGGATGTATTTGTTTCTCCTTTTTGGTAATAAAATCACTTACATTTTTACCAAAAAAAAAGTTAATTTATGCCCATTTATGTATCATTAATGTCTTTGTAATAATTTATTATTGTTATTCATCAATTTAATATAGTATTTGTTATAATAATTTTAATTTTTGGTTATTAGCATTATTATTTCATTACAATTGTGATTTTATTTTTTATTTTATTTTCCAAAATCGCTATTAGTATCGTTTTTTGAAAACAAACGATACTAATAGCTATTTTTTATATTTAAAAAACCACTATTAATATCGTTTTTATAAAAAAAACGACACTATCGTTTTTGTAAAACGATACAAATAGGTCATAAAAAAGATACTAATAAGCTATTTTTCTACTAGTGTTTCCGTTGCAAATTTGCGAGGGAATTTTCCGTCGCAAAATAGCTAACTTTGCGAAGGAATTTTCCGTCGCAAACTTCAACACTTCAGTCGCAAATTTTTTGCGACGGACGTTTTGCGATGGAATTCCGTCGCAAATGGGATTTTGCGATGGAATGTGCTAAGTTTGCGACGGAATTTGTCCGTCGCAAAATAGCTGTTATCTTGTAGTGTATGGAGGAGGATGCACACATCCTTATTGTTTTAGGTAGACCATTTTTAAATACTGTAGGTGCTATTATTGATGTGAAAAATGGTAGTCTAACACTTTCTATAGGTGATGACAAGGTTACTTTTATCCTTGATAGTGCATTAAAAGGTCCAATGTTAGAACAATCATGTTATAGAAAAGATATAATTCAAGAGATTGTTTGTGATGACTTGCCTCGATCCCTTAAAAAGGATCTTCTGGAGGTTATTTTGTGTTTGGATGTGATTTCAGGTGAAGGCAATCAGGAATTAGATGAGTTGATTTAAGCCCTTTTAAGAATGGATACCGATTCATGAAGCAACCATCAGTTCCTACAGTGGCCCCAGGATGATTGTTCAGTAAAGGAGGTAACACATCCTGAGATGAAACCTTTTCCCTCTAATTTGAAATATGCATTTCTTGATGAAAAAGAGCTATATCCTGTTATTGTCAGTGCTGCACTTACCGATAGTCAACTTGAAAAATTGTTATCTATGCTTAAATGTCATAAAAAGGCTATTGGTTATACTATTGATGACTTAACTGGTATTAGTCCTGATTTTTGCATGCATCGTATTCATTTAGAGGATGGTCATAGACCTTGCATACAGGGTCAGCGTCGTTTGAATCCTAACATGCAAGAAGTTGTTAAGAAAGAGGTTATAAGTTGCTTGATGCAGGTATTAATTATTGTGTTCCTAATTCTAGATGGGTCAGTCCAGTTTAGGTAGTACCTAAGAAAGGTGGGACCACTGTTGTGCGAAATGATAAAAATGAATTATTTCCCACTAGAGTTATCACAAGTTGGCATATGTGTATTGATTACAGGAAACTGAACACTGCAACTAAAAAGGATCACTTTCCCCTCCCCTTCATTGATCAAATGTTAGAAAGACTAGCTAGGTATAAGTATTTTTGCTATTTAGATGGTTATTCGGGATTTTTCCAAATCCCTTTCATACGAAAATTCACATCACTTGGTCTATTTTTAATTATCATCCATCACTCATAGTCAGTACCAATGACAAAGTTCTGCATGCAGATCTTCCACCAAGGATAATTTGTTCCATTGAATTTGGGTAGCCTTGATCCACCATTCACGTTTATCATCTCTTGAGTATTCATCTTTTCTTCTTTCTCTAGGTGTTACCTTTTAAGAAGTTAGGCTCTGATACCAATTGAAAGTACAAGTGACACTCAAGAGGGGGGTGAATTGAGTGTTGTGAGATTGTTGTAAATTTTTCGATTGATTGTGAGAACAGTTAAGAACCAGTTCTCAAGCAGCGGAAACAAAAATGCAATAAAATAAACAACACCAAGATTTAACGAGGTTCGACTTCTAATAAGTCTACGTCCTCCACTCACTCACTCTTTTTATGAATCAACTCAAAATAATAAAAAGAATTACATTCAATCACTTATGCACCTATGCACAATATGATTCCCCAACTTCCACCTATGGAAGTTCGACTCAACCTTCAACTATGAAGGTTCAAATGAAGATGATCCCTGATCAACTTCCCCAGCAAACTGAACGCACAGAATGCTCAAACTACAACACTTTGTCTCTCAATAATAATCGGCCTAAATGCTTACAAAAGAGAGTATATTAAGACCTTAATGTGGTAGTAGGGTTTATGCTAGGTTAAGACTTCAAGAGAGAACTTTTGCAATCTATATTCTTCAGTTTTTGTTTGTGCAAAAGTGTCTCGTTTGTATGCAATCAAATATTCTTAAATAAGCCTTTGGCTAGTATGTTATAGAATATTGCAGAAGAATATTTTCCTTAGAAATATGGAAGTAATTCCACGGAAAATATTCTCACTGATTTTATTTGAGATCAAAATAAAATCAGTACAATATAATATAACATACTTGCCATACTTAAGAATATCTTACTTGTATAACAAACCAAGCATCCGAAATCAATTTTGCGCGGAAAGAAAACTTTCCTAAAATATGGATGTATGAAGTAAACTCAAGAGGACTGGTTCAGCATTGTTCCCAGATTGTTCCAGTCAACCAAGTTTACTTCTAATTGTGTATGACAAGTAACCAAGGTTCCTTTTCATCCACAATTAGTTCATCTCTCTAATCTCAACCTTTATAATGCATCTATAAACCTTTATACCACTTACAATGCATCTAAGACTTAAGAGTATGACTCTATGAACTTGGTCTTCATGCAAAGTTCAAGACTTGGCTTCATGAGCTTCATCTTATTATCCATTGAACTTGTTTCTTTAGTACCTGCACATGCAAACAGAAACTTGCATACAATAAGATAGTTCAATGTAGTTTGTCATCATTCAAAACACAAGCTATGGACTCAATAAAAGCCTAAAATCGAACAGTTCCGTCATTTCCGTGAATGGTGGTTTTGGGAGGGAAAGACCTCCTCCCTTAATAATCTGTCGTGGAATTCTTCATGTTTCTTGATCGAAGGGCGACTACCCTATGTGTTGGACGAATTTGAAGAGTTTGTTGGTAAGTCACTTGCTCTGCTTTTTTTCTCGTTTCCAAGGTCCAGTGGTTGATCATCATTGTCACCTTCATTCATCGAGTCATTGCCATCGTTATTGTTATCGTTATCATCATCATCATCATTATCATCGTCCTTACTTTGGGTTCTGTCATCTTTATCCTCGGAACCATTGTCGTCAATAATTCTTTGATCAGTCGAACAAGAAGAACTAGAATCATTTGACATTGAAAATTTTGAATTATCTTGGGGTTCTTTAGGAGAGAGGAGTAAATTAATACCCATGGTATGGTTTTCCTCTAAATTTTGTAGGCTTCAAAATCTTTTGGTGTAAAGCAGGTGGTGAGAAGGAGGTTGAAAAATGAAACCATGTTGTCGACTAGTTAGTCTACGCATTGATTTAAAAATTTGTGTGTGAGCCTTTTGGAGAAGCAATTTGCAATTAGATTAACGATGTCCTATTTTGCCACATTTGGTACAAAAATCGAATACTCCCTCATAACGTAATTCAATCCATGCAAATTTGGTCTTTTCAGTTTCTAGGTAAAATATGGGGACAAAGGGGCGTTTTAATTTAAGCATGGTATGAACTCGCAAAAAAAGTAATTGTTCCCATAGGAGGCAACTTCTTATCTACCATAAGAACTACTCCCAACTTATCCAAGCAGTGGTAGCAACCTGAATTTGATTAAGATGAAGCGGAATTCCTTCTAACCATAGAGGTGATTCATCAAAATAGATGTCTTTAAGTGAGGCTCCTCGAAACCATTGTTTGAAAATGAAAAGGGCTCCTCTATAGTTTGTTGCCCCAAGTCCCAAAAGTTTGTCTATATCCCTTGAATCTTTGCAGAAAAACACGAAGGTTTTATTTGCAATATTTTTTTTTACCAGGATGGAGTTCGGAGTTAACCATTTCGATGACACCCACTCTTAAAATTTCAATAGAACCAAAGATGTGGAAGTCTAAAACCTGGGCAATAATGGAGTTGTCAAATTCTTTTTCCATTTTCGGGCACCTGTTACTTTTCCAATCCACCATTGGACCCATTCTTTTGAATGGGTATCTCAAACTATTCCCATTTTGGGTAATGGGGTTAGCAGAAGAAGTAAAAGAATGCATGATGGAAGATTGAATACGAAAGAAAAGGTTCTAAATAAAAAGATACAGAATTATGTTTGTAAAAGGAAAAGCTCTCAAGTTTTAGAGAGAGAAAATTTCAGGGCATGTTCGGCGTTAGCTTTTGAATCCAATCAAAACACTACCTACAAAAATATTAATATGTGACGAGGTAGTGTTTCAAATAGCTTTTAGAGGTAGAGGAAGATTTTGGGTATTTTCTATTGAAAGCTAATAAGAATAAAATTGTTTGACTGTTTCAACATCTATATTTGCTGAATACTCTTATTATTATTGACATCTATCTCGACAGCTAACCTCTAAAAGATACTGCTTTGACAGCTAAAAGTAAGTCAAAAGCTAAAAGGCAACAACTACAACTAATTTTGCCGAACATACCCTTAATGATAACTATTTGGATTTACCTGAATTCCCCTGAAAAATTGTAAAATTTATAACATTAATAAACACTTACACATAAAAAACGTGTAAAAAATGTAAGAACCCCACTATTTTTATTTGTTTATTAACCTCATAAATGCTTAATATACTTCCCCAATTTTATCAAATAATAAATTTAAAACCCGTCAATGATCAATCCCCCAACAAAAATAAAATAATAACAATAATAATAAAAAATATTGGGGAAAACAAGGGCTTAATAACCCTAAAAAACCCGCTCCATAACACCCTTCATCATCCCTCTTCACCACACTCTCTCTCTCTCTCCCACCCCAATCACCCAACCATGGCACTCTGTCGCCTCCTCTCACGCACACGCTCCACCATTCCCCACCACACGCGCCGCTCCACCATTCCCCACCACACGCGCCGCTCCACCATTCCCCACCACACGCGCCGCTCCACCACCGTAGCCACCGCTCCATCTCCACCACCACCCACCGCTATGATCTACGACCGCCTCGCCGAATCCGTAAAATCAAAACTGAAATCTCTCTCATCCCCTGACCCTCGCTTCCTCCAACACTCATCTCCACAACCCACAACCGCCGACCACTCCTCCATCCTCCTCTCACCTCAAACCAAACTCACAACTCTCCCTTCTGGTCTCCGTATAGCCACCGAATCATCACTCGCCTCTCGAACCGCAACCATCGGTGTTTGGATCGATGCTGGTTCTCGTTTCGAAGACGAAGAGACTAATGGCACGGCTCATTTTCTTGAACATATGATTTTTAAAGGAACAAAACGGCGTTCGGCACGGGACCTTGAGCAGGAAGTTGAGGATATTGGTGGTCATTTGAATGCTTATACTTCTCGTGAACAAACTACTTATTTTGCTAAAGTTATGGACAAAAATGTTCATCAAGCTTTGGATATTTTGTCTGATATTTTGCAGAATTCTCAGTTTGATGAGTCTAGGATTCATCGTGAACGTGATGTTATTCTCCGTGAAATGGAGGAGGTTTGCATTTCTCTCTATTATTGTCCGTTTTTAGGGTTTCAATCTCTTTCTATTAGCGGTTTTTTGTTTGGATCTTTTTAGTATTTTTACATTGTTACAATATTACATACTGTTGCAAGGTTTGATATATGGTGTGTATATTTTCTTGGTAATTATTTTTGCGGTTGTTGTGTTAATGCATTTACTGTATACATGAGCATTGTATAGTTTATTAGAAAATCACAAGAAAAGATGCAAACTTCATGCTATTGGGCTTTATTGACGTCCTTAACTTGTATAAAATTTAGTACGAAAGTATATAAACTAGTTTTTGGATGAAGATTTGTTGTTACTTTTGAATTGATTGAATTAGGTTTGAATGTGTTTTTGCGTAATTAACTAAGCTTTTAGTTAGAAAAGCACAGCGAATTATGCAAACTTGAATCTATTGGGCTTTGTTGACACTTGACGGCCTTAGCCTGTATAAATTTTTTATACGAAATTATATTTTTTGAATTTTTTTTTTTTTTTTTTTTTTTT
>PYUH01000015.1:54810-74128 GCA_016808085.1 Suaeda aralocaspica | reverse complement strand
AATTTTTTTTTTTTTTTTTTTTTTTTTTACTTTTGGTTGGTTTAGTTAGGTTTTAAAGTGTATTTGTGTTTTGGTAAGCTTTTGTGATTCTACTATGACTACCAAGCTTTGTATAATGCATATGTCAATGTGAACTTAATGCTATTGAATTTCGGTGGTGGGTTTATATGTAGTTGTGTTCTAAATATATAATTTCTTTTGATTCAGTTATTTTTTTAGGTAATAGAAAGTTGTCAAAGAGTGTTACACATTTTAACATTACAATTTTTGCTAATTATATTATATTGTGTTCGTTAATTGTATTTTTTTATGTTGTCAATGTTTGTGTGATTAGAGTCGTTATTTCTGTTATAGGTTGAAGGCATGACGGAAGAAGTGATATTTGATCATTTACATGCAACAGCGTTCCAGTATACACCGCTGGGCAGAACCATTCTTGGTTCTGCTGAGAATGTGAAGACAATCACAAAATCGCATCTTCAGAACTATATATCAACCCACTATACAGCTCCAAGAATGGTATGTTTTCAATGTAAGCTGCTTTTACGGAGTTTGGGCACTCGACCCTTGTTTGCTGATGCTTGAGAGGGTTTTGGAAAATTCCAGGTCATCGCTGCTTCTGGAGCTGTTAAGCACGAGGATATTGTTGAGCAAGTAAAAAAACGTTTTACACAATTGTCAACTGATCCTACCACTGCTTCTCAATTGGTTGCAAAGGAGCCAGCCACATTCACTGGTTCTGAGGTGTGGATATACCTTTATTACTTAGTACTTTATGTTGTTGTTTAAAGCATTTAATTTTTCTGTTACATTTTTTCACACATGTTACAACAAAATCAGGTTAGAATGATTGATGATGATTTGCCAATGGCCCAATTTGCTGTTGCCTTCAATGGAGCGTCATACACAGATCCAGATTCAATAGCCTTGATGGTTATGCAGGCAATGCTGGGTTCTTGGAACAAAAATTCTGGTGGTGGAAAACATATGGGGTGAGTTTTTATTTACTTCATTGATGATGAGACGCCATTCATCATGAATAACCACCTTGTATTTCATTTAAAAGTATTGCCAATGAATTCAACACAATCACACTGTTGTTTCTTTCAATGTTTCATCAGATCTACACTCGTTCAAAGGGTTTCCATTGATGGAATAGCTGAAAGCATGATGGCATTTAACACCAACTACAAAGATACTGGTTTATTTGGTGTCTATGCTGTGGCTAAGGTCAATGCTGCATCTTCTTCTCTGTACAATCAGTCATTTTCATTACATTTTGAGCTTCCTTTTGTGTTTGTCTACTTAGAGCATCATCATTGGGGTTCCCCAAATGCTCCCCATATTGACTTAAGTCCCATTGTAGATGGTTGCCCTAATTTTGGTGAGGTAAGTTAAGGGCTTGTTTAGTAGGGTGTAAAACATTTTGGATGAAAGCAGTTTCCATGGCAAACTTTTTCTTAGGAAAACTCATATTCATGAAGAATTTACATTGTTTGGTTGCATGTAAAATGATTTTACATTTTAAGCATTTTTCATTGTTTGGTCTTAATGAAAAATCAATTTTTTCAATTGCGAAAGAAAATGTTTTTATACCAAGTGTGATGGAAAATGTTTTTCTCCCAATTTTGCGGGAAAATGTTTTCAACATGGTGGAAATTAGTTTTTCACCCTATATTTGCATTTTAATATTTTACTCTAAACCAAACAATGTGAAATGGGAAATTTTTTTTGAGAGAAAACGTTTTACACCCTACCAAACGGACCCTAAATGGTAACCTTACCAAATTATTTTAAGAAATGATGAAGCACCATGCGTCACTTTTCGCAAAGCTTTAGCCTTATACTTTTGTAATTGATTTTCCTAATTATTTAAATCCTAAAAAATAATATTGATTACACCAATAGCTTTATTTTATAATTCTCTACAATTAGATTACGATTTTGCTATATTTTTACAAAAAATAAAATTTACCCAATTTCTCCAAATTATGGAGAAAGAAAGTTTTGGGTAAGTTGAGCATTGCATAGAGGTTACTTAAAATTGGATAGGGTAGATTAAAAAGTTGGTAAAAATGATGTGGCAAAGGAGAAGAGGAGCGAGAGGATTTGAGGTGCCCGTGCATTGCGGATGCGTTTAAAGCTAAAACATAATTATTTGTGGTATCACTAGCGTTTAAGCAGTTTTTGCTGTTGAGGATCATTGTGCAGCATAGGGAATATAATACTACGTATTGTCCCTTAGTTTAAATAATATTCAAGACTTCCATTTTCTTTGAAATCAAAATTTTGATCAAGGTGGAGATCTTGATATAAACAGCAGTTGTTTTCAGAAAACTATATTACTCCCTCCGTTTCCTTGAGTTTTTTACACTTTGTATTTCACAATTTCCAAAGCACAAGTTTAAGCATCAGTATCTATCTCTGTACTTTACAAAAATTTCTAAAAGTTGGTATAAAAATCTTTACATCAAGAAGATTCTAACAATATCTCGTGTGGCTTTTTATTCCCCCTATGTCATAGAGATTTTTCATGTAAAAGTTTTTCTCTCCTTGTACTCAAGATTCCAAGCATAACTAGTTCATAGATATGAATGGAGTAGAATTTTGGTATTGTAATATGTGGGTGCCTTTTAATTTAGTTGAAGAAGAAATTATGTTTGTGGGTGGATTGTTAAATCTTAAACTCTAATTTTACTTCATCAAAATCACAGTATTCCAAAAGAACGACCAATTTTTATTTTCATTTTAATTTTGCGTACTACTGTTATCTTTTCTTACATATGCAATTTGCATTGGATTGTGAGATCCTTAATTGAAACTTTTGGGTTTTACCTTATCTATTCGAGTCTGGTATTTTCCAAGTTCCATTCCTTTATCTGAAATGAGCTTGAGCATGAACGCTTTGATAGATATCGGGTTATATGCAGCCATACACATTCTTTATGATTATTTAAATGTGTTGGCCCTCTTCTGCCTCCATTTGTTTAACTAATGCTGGTCATAGCTTATATTTCTGTCTTGTGTCCATGGACCTCATGTGTATGTAACCTTCTAGACTTATTGTGCATTTTCTTTTGTGTGAGGTTATTTGATTAGTTTTTGTATATTTAGAATTTTGCCTTAACTAGGTCTTGTATGGGGAAGTCTTGTTTATTGTATTTAATGTATTTTTTGTTAGCTCATTAATGATGTCACTAAAGTGCTTGAAGGCCTTGATCATATATCTTGCAAATTATGAAAAATATTTGAATCATATTATTAAGGGATTTGCTAACTCCTCATGTTCTCAACTTCCTACGGAGTATCATGTATGTATATATATTCTTTTTGTTACAATTTGTTTGACAATATGATTGACCATCATAATGATAGTGCACATTATTCTACTACATTGTCTTTCTTGTTGACTGAATTCTGGTGGTTGATTTTTTGAATTTTACAGCCTGATTCTTTGGAAGATTTAGCATGGGCAATTATGCATGAAATTTCCAAGATGTGTTATCGTGTTTCAGATGAAGATGTAACTCGTGCTTGTAACCAGGTATTATCTCGTTTTCTGGATTGGCTTCTAAATTATCTCATTTTGATTTAGGAAGTTTGAGGTCCAAGTTGCTTAGAAAACTATAGGCAATGATAGGCTCATGATTTTCACAATTATGCCGGAGTTAGTTGTTTAGGATTTTAACCCCTTGAGGTTTTTGGCTCTACTATTGAGGTTTTGGATCTTTTTTTGGATTTTTTCTTGGAGGTTTGAGGTCCAAGTTTGTTAGAAACTGTAGACAAAGTGAGGTTTGTTATTGTTGGATGTGTTCTTTTATCTTTTATTTATCAGCGGTTTAACTCTTTAAGATTTTCAGCTCTACTTTTGAGATTTTTGGATATGTTCTTTAAATCTACACTTTAATAGGTATGTGGCTGCAACATACAGTTCTGTATGCTGGTTAATGGGATAGAAATTGAAAGTCATTTATGGTCAAACGAAAATTCTCATTTTGAATATTATACTAGATGTCTGTAATCATATATTTGGGCCCTTGAAAACACCTCTAAGTGGTTCTGATTTTTAGTTTTTTTGACATGTGCTCAAACATTTTAAGGTTTGTAACTAAAATTAATGATTTTTAAAACTAAATCTGCTATTTTCTATTACTAAGTTTTTATATTTTTTTAATAGACATTTTCAATTTCTTTATTTTTATCAAATTTGTTCTTTTATTGGATAAAAGGATAATTTTTTTTGAATCTCATTTATTGCTAATGATAGTATTGTGGAGATGGCGATAGATATTTGTTATTGAACTTGTACCCATATTTTTGTTCATAGTTTGAAATTGTAGAAAACTACATGTAGTGGGGTTACCTTAAATTAATCTTGTTAAAAATGATCTATGTTTCGTACATCTTTGTTTTTATGTCTTGATTTCCCCCTCAGATATCTTGATAGCAGCTTGTGCGCCTAATCTATCTCTTACCTAAGTAAACCTTAATTGTTTTGTACACTTCTCTTGCCCTTATTTTCTTGTTCTCACAGAACTTGCAGTTTTATGCCTGCTGAGCTATATTATTTATCTTGTATATTTGAGGGAAATCTAACCTGTGTGATATAAAACAGTTGCCAGGATTTTTTTGTTCATGATGTGCAAGGCAGCAGGAGTGTTTGAGTTATTGGTTTGCGACTTTGCATGCATTCTTAACAAATCTTATTTCTTGATACTGCAGTTGAAGTCATCCATAATGATGCACATTGATGGATCAAGCGCGGTCGCTGAAGACATCGGCCGCCAGGTATTATTTCACCCTTTGTCCAATTGATATTATGATTGGACATGTTGATACAGTAATGTTGTCCACAATACTACTGAAAATTTATGACTTTTGCACGGTCGCATTTTTAACACTGAATGTGCTGGATTGCTGGTACAAAAATTTGTTATGTCTCTTTAAAAGTCCAAGACGCAAAGGGGTTTGGAACCTAGGCCGCTAAGCGCAAAGCGTAATTACATGCCTCTTGGATATATGCTATTAAGGTGCACTTTGAAAAATAGAATGATATAATGTAGAAAGGTAACAAATCGAGTATATAAACCAGGGTTACCTAGTTTACTGATCGCTTTAGATCGCGGAATGGTTATGGGAGTGCAATTTGCTAGTTGGTCGGGATTGGGATTGTGGAGGCTTTTCTTTTGATTTGTAGGATTGTTGGCTTAGGATTCTAATTTTAAGTGTAAAATTTTTGAAGTATTAGATTGAAATAATGTAATTATAATTTCAATCAATTGACACTTATGTTTCAAGGCAAAAAGTCAAAAAGTAACACATTAGCACTACACATGCTGTGTATTATCATATTAAAGAAGTATAGATAAATGAACAAATTATCTTAAAGAAACTATGGTTCTCCCCCTTTTAAAGTCACGTGAGGCTATTCCAGTCTTCCAGTACTGTTTATAACCACGAATAGTATGCATTTATGACCTACTGCGTTGCTGTCACTGGAGAAGACCTATCTAGGGCCGCTCACCAAACAATACACTTGTAAAAAAACACCATTGAATTAATTTGAAGCCCTTAACAAAAGATCCAATACATGAATAACAAATATAGCAAATTAAGCCTTCAATCAAAAGAACTAGGTTCTCTTTTTAAAACTTAAGATCTGAAATTTCTGTTCCTTCATTAAATTTATAATGAAATTTGCAAGCAGCAAAAGGTTGCTAAATATTGGTACACAATGAAAGTAGTAATGACGGTTGGGGTGAAGTAGAAAGCCATGTTGTCCCAATATTGGTAAAGAGACAAACTGTGACGCAGCGCAGTAGGTCTAAATGCATACTATTTCGTGGTATAACAGTACCGTGGAAGACTGGACTACCTCACGTACTTTTAAAAGGGGAGAACCATAGTTCTTTAGATAATTGGTTCAGTTATCTATACTTCTTTACTATGATTACACAGCATGTGTTGTCTAATAGTGGGTACTTTTTGACTTTTGCCTGAAACATAAGTTGTCCAATTGATTGAATTAATAATTACGTATTTAATCTAGAACTTTCAAAATTGTACACTTAAAATTAGAACCTAAGCCAACAACCTACAAATCAAAAGACAAAGCCTCCACAACCCATCCCGACCCACTAGTCAAATTGCACTCCCATAACCATTCCGCGATCTAAAGCGATCATTAACCTAGTTAACCCTGGTTTTATATCTCGATTTGTTACCTTTCTACTTATATCATCTCTATTTTTCAAAGTGCACCTTAATAGCATATATCCAAGAGGCATGTAATTACGCTTTGGCGCTTAGCGGCCTAGGTTCCAAACCCCTTTGCGTCTTGGACTTTTAAAGAGACATAACAAATTTTTGTACCAGCATCCAGCACATTCAGTGTAAAAATGCGACCGTGCAACAGTCATAAATTTTTCAGTAGTTTGTGACAACATTACTGTATCAACTGTCCAATCATAATTCAATTGGCCAAAGGGTGAACTATACCTGGCGGCCATGTCTTCAGCGACCGCGCTGTGATCCTCCAATGTGCACATTGGGATGACTGCACTCAGTATCAAGAAATAGATTTGTTAAGAATGCATCAAAGTCGCAACAATAACTCAAACACTCCGCTGCCTTGCACTCTGAACAAAAATCCTGGCAACTGTTTTATATCACACAGGTTAGATTCCCCAAATATACAAAGATAAATAATATATCTCGCAGGCATAAATAAACTGCAAGTTCTGTGAAGACAAAAAATAAGGGCAAGAAGATTGTACAAAACAATTGAGTTTTACTTAGAGAGATAGATTAGGCGCACAAGCTGCTTATCAAGATATCTGAGGGGGAAATCAGACATAAAACAAAGATGTACGAAACATAGATCATTTTTTAACAAGATTAATTTAAGGTAACCCCCTACATGTAGTTTTCTACAATTTCAAACTATGAACAAAAATATGGGTACAAGTTCAATAACAATATCTATCCCATCTCCACATATATCATTAGCAATAATGAGATTCAAAAAAATTATCCTTTTATCCAATAAAAGAACAAATTTTGATAAAATAAAGAAATTGAAATGTCTTTAAAAAATATAAAAACTAGTAAAGAACATAGCAGATTTAGTTTTTAAAATCATTAATTTTAGTTACAAACCTTAAAATGTTTGAGCATCATTCAAAAAAACTAAAAAATCAGAACCCCTTTAGAGGTGTTTTTCAAGGGCCCAAATATTGATTACAGACATCTAGTATAATATCAAAATGAATTTTTCGTTTGACCATAAAATGACTTTCAATTCTATCCCATTAACCAGCTACAGAACTGTATGTTGCAGCCACATAACCTATTAAAGTGTGATTTAAAGCACATACCAAAATCTCAAAGTAGGCTGAAAATCTTAAAGAGTTAAACCGCTGATAATTAAAGATAAAAGAACACATCCAACAATAACACCTCACTTTGTCTACAGTTTCTAACAACTTGGACCTCAAACCTCCAAGAAAAATCCAAAAAAAGAGTCCAAAACCTCAATAGTAGAGCCAAAAACCTCAAGGGGTTAAATCTAAACAACTACCTCCGGCATAATTGTGAAAATCATGAGCCTACTTGCCTATGTTTTTCTAAGCACCTTGGACCTCAAACTTCTAATCAAAGAATAATTTAGAAGAAGCCAATCCAGAAACGAGATATACCTGGTTTACAGCACGAGTTTACATCTTCATCTGAACACGATAACACTCTTGGAAATTTCAGCATAATTGCCCATGCTAAATCTTCCAAAGAATCAGGCCTGTAAAATCAAAAATCACCAACCAGATTCAGTCAACAAGAAGAGACATGGTGTAGAATAATGGCACTACATTATTATGGTCAATATATTGTCAAACAATTGTAACAAAAGAATATATATACATACATGATCTCTCGTAGGAATTGAGAACATGAGGAGTAGCAAATCCCTTAATAATATGATTCAAATTTTTTCATAATTTGGCAAGATATATGACAGGCCTCAAGCACTTTAGTGACATCATTAAGAGCAACAAAACATTAAATACAATAACAGACTTCCCCATACAAGCCCTAGTTACGGCAAAATTCAAATATACAAAATAATCAAATAACTCACACAAAATAATGCACATATCTAGAAGGTTACATACACCATGGGTCCATGAACCACAAGACAGAAATATAAGCTATGACCACATTATTAAACAAATGGAGACGAAGAGGCCAACATTTAATAATCATAGAAGTGTTATGGCTGCATATAACCCCATTCTATCAAAGCGTTCATGCTCAAGCTCATTTCAAGATAAAGGAATGGAACTTGGAAAATACCAGACTCGAATAGATAAGGTAAAACCCAAAGTTTCAAGTAGGATCTCACAATCCATGCAAATTGCATATGTAAGAAAAATAACAGTAGACGCAAAATTAAAATGAAATAAAATTGGTCGTTCTTTGGAATACTGTATTTTGATGAGTAAAATTAGAGTTTAAGATTTAACAATCCACCCCAAACATAATTTCTTCTTCAACTAAATTAAAAGGCACCCACATATTACAATACCAAATTCTACTCCATTCATATCTATAACAGTTATGCTTGGATCTTGATTACAAGGAGAGAAAAACTTTTACATGAAAATCTCTATGACTAGGGGGAATAAAAGCCACACGAGATATTGTTTAGAATCTTCTTGATGTACAATATTTTATAACCACTTTTAGAAATTTTTGTAAAGTACAGAGATGATACTGAGCTTAAACTTCTTTGGAAATTGTGAATACAAAGTGTAATAAAAACTCAAGAGAACGGAGGGGAGTAATATAGTTTTGAAACAATGCTGTTTATATCAGATCTCCACCTTGATCAAAATTTTGATTTCAAAGAAATGGAAGTCTTGAATATTATTTAAACTAAGGGACAATACGTAGTATTAATATTCCCTATCTGCACATGATCCTCAACAGCAAAACTGCTTAAACTCTAGTGATACCACAAATATTATGTTAGCTTTAACCATCCGCAATCAACGGGCACCTCAAATCCTCTCGCTCCTCTTCTCCTTTGCCAACATCAATTTTTCCAACTTTTTAATCTACCCTATCCATTTTAAGTAACCTCTATGCAATGCTCACTTACCCAAAACTTTCTTTCTCCATAATTTGGAGAAATTGGGTAAATTTTATTTTTTGTAAAATATACAAAATCGTAATCTATTGTAGAGAATTATAAAATAAAGCTATGGTGTAATTCAATATTATTTTTAGATTTAAATATTAGGAAATCAATTACAAAAGTATAAGGCTAAAGCTTTGCGAAAAGTGACGCATGGTGCTTATCATTTCTTAAAATAGTTGGTAAGGTTCCATTTAGGGTCCTTTGGTAGGTGGTAAAACGTTTTCTCTCAAAAAAATTTCCCATTTCACATTGTTTGGTTTTAGATAAATAGTTAAAATGGCAAATATAGGGTGACAAACTAATTTCCACAGGTTGAAAACATTTCCCGCAAAATTGGGAGAAAAAACAATTTTCCATCACACTTGGTTAAAAACATTTTCTTTCGCAATTGAAAAAATTGATTTTTCATTAAGACCAAACAATGAAAAATGCTTAAAATTTAAAATCATTTTACATCACCAAACATGTAATTCTCATGAATATGAGTTTTCCTAAGAAAAAGTTTTGCCATGGAAACTGCTTTCATCCAAAATGTTTACACCTACTAAACAAGCCCTTACTTACCTCACCAAAATTAGGGCAACCTATCTACAATGGACTTAAGTCAATATGGGGAGCATTTGGGGAACCCCAATGATGATGCTCTAAGTAGACAAACACAAAAGGAAGCTCAAATGTAATGAAAATGGACGATTGTACAGAGAAGAAGAGTGCAGCATTGACCTTAGCCACAGCATAGACACCAAATAAACCAGTATCTTGTAGTTGGTGTTAAATGCCCATCATGCTTTCAGCTATTCCATCAATGGAAACCCTTTGAACGAGTGTAGATTCTGATGAAACATTGAAGAAACAACAGTGTGATTGTGTTGAATTCATTGCAATACTTTTAATGAAATACAAGGTGGTTTTCATGATGAATGGGCGTCTCATCACATGAAGTAAATAAAAACAATCACCCCCTATGTTTTCCACCACCAGAATTTTGTTCAAGAACCCAGCATTGCCTGCATAACCATCAAGTCTATTGAATCGGATCGTGTATGACGCTCCATTGAAGGCAACAGCATTGGGCCATTGGCAATCCATCATCTTCTAACCTGATTTTGTTGTAACATGTGTGAAAAATTTAACAAAAAAATTAAATGCGTTAAACAACAACTAAAGTTACTAAGTAATAGGTATATCCACACCTCAAACCAGTGAATGTGGGGCTCCTTTGTCAAACCAATTGAGAAGCAGTGGTAGGATCAGTTGACATTGTGTAAAACGTTTTTTACTTGCTCAACAATATCCTCGTGCTTAGCAGCTCCAGAGCAGCGATGACCTGGAATTTTCCAAACCCTCTCAAGCATCAGCAAACAAGGGTCGAGTGCCCAAACTCCGTAAAAGCAGTACATTGAAAACATACCATTCTTGGAGCTGTATGTGGGTTTGATATATAGTTTCTGAAGATGCGATTTGTTGATTGTATCACATTCTCTCAGAACAAGAATGGTTCTGCCCAGCGGTGTATACTGGAACGCTGTTGCATGTAAGATCAAATATCACTTCTTCCGTCATCCTTCAACCATACAGAAATAACGACTCTAATCACCAACACTTGACCACATAAAAAAATACAATTAACGAACACAATATAATATAATTAGCAAAAATTGTAATTGAAAATGTGTAACAACTTTGACAACTTTCTATTACCTAAAAAAATACCTGAATCAAAGAAGTTAATATTTAGAACACAACTACATATAAACCCACCACCGAAATTCAATAGCATTAAGTTCACATTGACATATGTCTTATACAAAGCTTGGTAGTCATAGTAGAATCACAAAAGCTTACCAAAACACAATACCTTAAACTTAAACCTAACTAAACCAACCAAAAGTAAAAAAAAAAAAAAAAAAAAAAAAAATTCAAAAAATATAATTTCGTATAAAAAATTTATACAGTAGGCCGTCAGTGTCACAAGCCCAATAGAATTCAAATTTGCATAATTCGCTGTGCTTTTCTAACTAAAGAGCTTAGTTAATTACGCAAAAACACATTCACCCTAATTCAATAATTCAAAAGTAACAACAAATCTCATCCAAAAAACAGTTTATATACTTTCGTACTAAATTTTATACAAGTTAAGGACGTCAATAAAGCCAATACATGAAGTTTGCATCTTTTCTTGTGATTTTCTAATAACTATACAATGCTCATGTAACAGTAAATGCATTAACACAACAACCGCAAAATAATTACCAAGAAAATACACACCATATATCAAACCTTGCAACATTATGTAATATTGTAACAATTTAAAAATACTAAAAAGATCCAAACAAAAAACCGCTAATAGAAAGAGATTGAACCCCTAAAAACGGACAATATAGAGAGAAATGCAACCTCCTCCATTCACGGAGAATAACATTCACGTTCACGATGAATCCTAGACTCATCAACAACTGAGAATTCTGCAAAATATCAGACAAAATATCCAAAGCTTGATGAACATTTTTGTCCATAACTTTAGCAAAATAAGTATTTGTTCACGAGAAGTATAAGTCATTCATGTACCACCAATATCCTCAACTCCTGCTCAAGGTCCCGTGCCGAACGCCGTTTTGTTCCTTTAAAAACAAATCTATGTTCAAGAAAACAATGAGCCGTGTCCATTATTCTCTCTTCGTCTTCGAAACGATAACCAGCATCGATCCAAACACCGATGTTTTGCGGGTCGAGAGGCGAGTGATGATTCGGTGGCTATACGGAGACCAGAAGGGAGAGTTGTGAGTTTGGTTTGTGAGTGAGATGGAGGATGTAGAGTGGTCGGCGGTTGGGTTGTGGAGTATGAGTGTTGGAGGAAGCGAGGGTCAGGGATGAGAGAGATTTCAGTTTTTGATTTTACGGATTCGGCAGGCGGTCGTAGATCATAGCGGTGGTGGTTGTGGAGATGGAGCGGTGGCTACGGTGGTGGAGCGGCGCGTGTGGTGGGGAATGGTGGGAGCGGCGACGTGTGGTGGGGAATGGTGGAGCGGCGCGTGTGGTGGGAATGGTGGAGCGTGTCGTGAGAGGAGGCGACAGAGTGCCATGGTTGGTGATTGGGGTGGGAGAGAGAGAGAGAGTGTGGTGAAGAGGTATGATGAAGGGTGTTATGGAGAGCGGTTTTTTAGGGTTATTAAGCCCTTGTTTCCCAATATTTTTATTATTATTGTTATTATTTTATTTTGTTGGGGGATTGATCATTGACGGGTTTAAATTATTATTTGATAAAATTGGGAAGTATATTAAGCATTATATGAGTTAATAAACAAATAAAAATAGTGGGTTTCTTATTTTTACAACTTTTTTATGTGTAAGTGTTTATTAATGTTATAAATTTCAATTTTTCAGGGGAATTCACGTAAATCCAAATAGTATCATTAAGGGTATGTTCGGCAAAATTAGTTGTTGTTGTTGCCTTTAGCTTTTGACTTACTTTTAGCTGTCAAGCAGTATCTTTTAGATTATGTTAGCTTCGAGATAGATGTCAATAATAATAGAGTATTCAGGCAAATGATGTTGAAACATCAAACAATTTTATTCTTATTATCTTCCAAAAAATACCCAAAATCTTCCTCTACCTCTAAAGCTATTTGAAACACACTACCTCGTCACTATTAATATTTTTGTAGGTAGTGTTTTGATTGGATTCAAAAGCTAACGCCGAACATGCCCTGAAATTTTCTCTCTCTAAAACTTGAGAGCTTTTCCTTTTAACAAACATAATTCTGTATCTTTTTATTTAGAACCTTTTCTTTCGTATTCAATCTTCCATCATGCATTCTTTTTACCTTCTTCTTGCTAACCCCATTACCCAAAATGGGAATAGTTTGAGATACCCATTCAACGAAATGGGTCCAATGGTGGATTGGAAAAGTAACAGTGCCCGAAAATGAAAAAGAATTTGACAACTCCTTATTGCCAACGGTTTTAGACTTCCCATCTTTGGTTCTATTGAAATTTTAAAGTGGGTGTCATCGAAATGGTTAACTCCGAACTCCATCCTGGTAAAAAAAATATTGCAAATAAACCTTCGTGTTTTTCTGGCAAAGATTCAAGGGATATAGACAAACTTTTGGGACTTGGGCAGACAAACTATAGAGGGCCCTTTTCATTTTCAACAATGGTTTCGAGGAGCCTCACTTAAAGACATCTATTTTGATGAATCACCTCTATGGGTTAGAAGGAATTCCGCTTCATCTTAATCAAATTCAGGTTGCTACCACTGCTTGGATAAGTTGGGAGTAGTTTCTTATGGTAGTAGAAGTTGCCTCCTATGGGAACAATTACTTTTTTTGCAGTTCATACCATGCTTAAATTAAAACGCCCCTTTGTCCCCATATTTTACCTAGAAACTGAAAAGACCCAATTTGCATGATTGAATTACGTTATGAGGAGTATTCGATTTTGTACCAAATGTGGCAAATAGGACATCGTTAATCTAATTGCAAATTTGCTTCTCAAAAGGCTCACCCACATTTTAATCATGCGTAGACTAACTAGTGCGACACATGGTTTCATTTTTCAACCTCCTTCTCACCACCTGCTTAACACCAAAAGATTTTGAAGCCTACAAAATTTAGGGAAACCATACCATGGGTATTAATTTACTCCTCTCTCCTAAAGAACCCCAAGATAATTCAAAATTTTCAATGTCAAAGATTCTAGTTCTTCTTGTTCGACTGATCAAAGAATATTGACGACAATGGTTCCGAGGATAAGATGACAGAACCAAGTAGGGACGAAAGATAATTGATGATGATGATAACGATAACAATACGATGGCAATGACTCGATGAATGGGTGACAATGATGTCACCACTGGACCTTGAAACGAGAAAAAACAGAGCAAATGACTTACCAACAAACTCTTCAAATTCGCCACACATAGGGTAGGCGCCCTTCGTCAAGAAACATGAAGAATCCACGACAGATTATTAAGGGAGGAGGTCTTTCCCTCCCAAACCACCATTCCGGAAATGACGGAACTGTTCGATTTTAGGCTTTTATTGAGTCATAGCTTGTGTTTGAATGATGACAAACTACATTGAACTATCTATTGTATGCAGTTTCTGTTTGCATGTGGCAGTACTAAGAAACAAGTTCAATGGATAATAAATGAAGCTCTGAAGCCAAGTCTTGAACTTTTGCATGAAGACCAAGTTCATAGAGTCCTACTCTTAATCTTAGATGGCATTGTAAGTGGTATAAAGGTTTATAGATGCATTATAAAGTTGAGATTAGAGAGATGAACTATTGTGGATAAGGACCTTGGTTTTGTCATACACAATTAGAAGTAAACTGGTTGACTGGAACAATCTGGGAACAATGCTGAACCATTCCTCTTGAGTTTACTTCATACTCCATATTTTAGGAAAGTTTTCTTTCCCGCGCAAATTGATTTCGGATGCTTGGTTTTGTTATACAAGTAAGATATTCTTAAGTATGGCAAGTAGTTATATTATATTGTACTGATTTTATTTTGATCTCAAATAAAATCAGTGAGAATATTTTCCGTGGAATTACTCCTATTTCCTAAGGAAAATATTCTTCTTCAATATTCTATAACATACTAGCCAAAGGCTTATTTAAATATTTGATTGCATACAACGAGACACTTTTGCACACAACAAAAATGAGAATATAGATTGCAATGTTCTCCTCTGAAGTCTTAACCATAAACCCCCTACACTCACATTAAGTTCTTAATATACTCTCTTTGTAAGCATTTAGGCGATTATTATTGAGAGACAATTGTTGTAGTTTGAGCTAGTCTGTGCGTTCATTTTGCTGGGGAAGTTGATCAGGATCACCTCTTCTTTGAACGTTCATAGTTGAGGTTGAGTCGAACTTCCATGGTGGAAGTTGGGGAATCATATTGTGCATAGGTGCATAAGTGATTTGAATGTATTCTTTATTATTTTGAGTTGATTCAAAAAAGAGTGAGTGTGGAGGACGTAGACTTTTAGAAGTCGAACCTCGTTAATCTTGGTGTTGTTTATTTTATTGCATTTTTGTTTCCGCTGCTTGAGAACTGGTTCTTAACTGTTCTCACAATCAATCGAAAATTTACAACAATCTCACAACACTCAATTACCCCCCCTCTGAGTTTCACTGTACTTTCAATTGGTATCATGAGCCTAACTTCTTAAAGGTAACACCTAGAGAAAGAAAAAAATGAATACTCAGAGATGATGAAACGGTGATGTGTGGATCAAGGCTTACCCAAATTCATGGAACAATTTCCTTGTGGAAGTCTGCATTCAGAAACTTTGTCATTGGTACTCTGACTATGAGTGATGGATGATAATTAAAATAGACCAGTGATTGAATTTCGTATGAAAGGGTATTGGAAAATCCCGAATAACCATCTAAATAGCAAAAATAACTTATACCTCGCTAGTCTTCTAACAAACTTTGATCCATTAAGGGGGAGGGGGGAAAAAAAGAATTTGGGGAATCCTTTTTAGTTGTCGGTTCAGTTTCCTGTAATCAATACACATATGCCACGTTGTGATAACTCTAGGGAAATAATTCATTTTTATCATTTCGCACAGCGTGGTCCCAACCTTTTCCTTAGTACTACCTAAACTGGACTGACCCATCTAAATTAGGAACACATAATAATTACTGCATCAAGCAACTTATAACCTCTTTCTTAACAACTTCTTGGCATGTTTAAGGATTCAAACGACGCTGCCCTGTAGCAAGGTCTATGACATCCTCTACATTGAATACGATGCATGCAAAAATCAGGCTAATACCAGTTAAGTTCATCAATAGTATAACATAGCCTTTTTTATGACATTTATCATAGATAACAATTTTTTCAAGTTGACTATCGGTAAGTGCCAAGCACTGACAAAATAACAGGATATAGCTCTTTTTCATCAAGAAATGCATACTTTCAAATGTAAGGGAAAAGTTTCATCTCAGGATGTTTACCTCCTTTAACTGAACAATCTCCTGGGGCCACTGTAAGGAACTGATGGTTGCTTTCATGAAATCCGGTACCATTCTAAAAGGCTTAAATCAAACTCATCATAATTCCTGATTGCCTCAACCTGAAATCACATCCAACACACAAATAACCTCCAAAGGATCCTTTTTAAGGATCGAGGCAAGTCATCACCACAATCTCTTAATTATATCTTTTCTATAACTGATTGTTCTAACATTGTGACCTTTTATGCACTATCAAGGATAAAAGTAACCTTGTCATCACCTAAGAAAGGGTTAGACTACCATTGTCTTCACATCATAATAGCACCTACAGTATGTAAAAAGGGGGGTGTCTACTAAAACCGAAGAAGATGGTGCCATCCTCCTCCTACACTACAAGATAACAGCTATTTTCGACGGTACAAATTCCGGCGTCACACTTAGCACATCCACGCAAAATCCCTTTTTGGCGACGAATTCCATCGCAAAACGTCCGTCGTCAAAAAATTTGCGCTGAAGTGTTGAAGTTTGCGACGGAAAATTCCTTCGCAAGTTTAGCTAAATTTTGGCGCGTAAAAACAAAAAAAAAGGAAATTCCCCGCAAATTTGCAACGGAACACTAGTCAGAAAAATAGCTTATTAGTATCTTTTTTATGACCTATTTGTAGGTCGTTTTACAAACGATAGTGTCGTTTTTTTTTAAATAAAAACTCGATTAATAGTGGTTTTTTAAATATAAAAAATAGCTATTAGTCCGTTTGTTTTTCAAAAACGTACTCATATAGCGATTTGGAAAATAAAATAAAAATAAAATCACAATTGTAATGAACATAATATGCTAATAACCAAAAGAATTAAATATATTATAACAAATACTATATTAAATTGATGAATAAAATAATAATATTACAAGACATAATGATACATAAATGGGCAGAATTCACTTTTTTTGTGGTAAAATGTAGTGATTTTATTACCAAAAAGGAGAAACACAATACATCCTATTAGGTCCAACCCTAAACAAAACTGACTCACGTGTCCATTCTAAGGCAAGCTCATAAAAACAGCTCCAAAACTATAACATCAAACAACAAAATAAACTCAGCAACCTAACATCAACACCCATAAATAAAAAAAACTGTAGAGGCGTCTCTGCATCTCACCACTCAATCCCCTCACAGTGCGCAGCTTCTCACAAACTGCTCTTCACTAAAACACAATTCCCCTCATCAACACCCACCAGCCCATCAGAATCTCACAAACATGCACGAAAACCGCCTAAAACCAAGCAAAGCCCCAACACAACCAAGCCAACCTGGCATCTGCAAACCAATAGCAGCAAGCTAAGCCACACAAAAACTCTTACAACCTTTAAACCTTCCCCCCCTCTACAAAACCAAAATAAGCAGCAAATCACCCAACCACCACACAAACGACCCCCAAGAAAACTGAAACCCGCCACAGCAAAAAGAACAGATAGCTGACAATAGCCCTATCGACAACAAAACACCACAGCACAGCAACGCCAATACAAGTATCAGTAAGAGAGGTCATATCAGTTTTCTCAAATGAGTTACTATCATACTTACAAAAAAGAGTCGCAGTGACGGATACCTCATCGTACAACACATTACCTTGTTCATGCGACAGCACGGGATACATAAGAGCTCGCGAAAAATTGAGACACTCATAAAGTGTCTTAGTAATGATTTTAGTAAACTATGTCATTGAATCAAACCAGTTACTAGTAAGTGTTCAACATGTGCATGTAAACCAACCATGCTTCCAAAACCATAATGCGTACAAAAATAAATGTCAAGTGCAATGAAACTATGTAATGAACTCAGGTTAACTCCTAATTGCACGCACATGATAACAGTAAAAAGTAGAAAGAATTGAATATTAGAGGACAGATATGAATTGTTGTGTGGAAATGGATTTATGAAGCTAGAAAACTGAAAATAGAGGCTTGAATATTGATCTAATGGCAAGAGAAAGTTACAAATGATAGTTAATGAAACTTTAGGTTATCACTCTCCAATATTGCTTTAAACCATAACTCTCTCACAAGTTTCCTCTTTCTACAACATTAGGTCGCCTTTCCTTTTCCTTTCCTTCCCCTCCTCTCATTTATAACTAAGAGCCAAAGACTATAGCCTATCATACTAACTACCACCATATTTCCGTACCCCTAAGTTAGTCTTATTACAAACTAATTTTGCATTATGTTTTTTCATGACCCCAAAGTCAATTCCAAGTACTTAAATACCGCATATCCCACCGGTTAGAGAAAGAATGGATTGACTATCCACAAATGACTAACTTAACACAATCATGGACTTAATCTTTTGTGACAGTTCCGTCTACAACGTTTGAATCTAATAAACTCCCATTCTAGACTATTCCAAGCAAGGGAGGTTAGGCGAAAACTCAAAGCGAACACTAGACGGTGGTTTTATGCCAGCTATATCAAATGTTAAATCAAGATGCAACAAGTAAATGATCATGAACAGTTAACATCAAAATTATCAGATCAAAACTCTTATTTGTTTAATACACAATTTAACACAATAATTAACACCAGAAAAACAAACAATTAGGGCCAAAAACCGATTCGAATCATGCTATGCACTCAAGCGAATATTTGAGAATTGGAACTTACAAGACGGTTGCCATCTGGTAAACATCTTCCTGAAAATATCAAATTCCAATAATTTTAAAATCAAAAAAATAAATCAAATTAAAATTAAATTAGAAGCTAAACAAAATACTACAACAGTAATACGCAAAGCAAATTGCAGCTAAAAAAGTGATTAACAGTATGAAATAATGCATCTTCATTATATCAAATTAAGCATGTACATTACAATTTGAGAGCAATTAATTCGAATTTCTAACACAAAAAAGGGTTAAAATTAGAACTGAAACCCTAGCTTTAACGACACAGAAGGAGAAGGAGAATTAGGTAACGAACTAGTCGACAATTGAATGGCCAAATTAGGGATTGAGCAAAGAAACTTGACAATTACGACGTATTTCGAACAACGAAATCTTTCCTACACTCAATAATGGGCAGGCCTGTCGAGGAATAAAGAATCGAGTAAATGCCATGCTTTTCATTGAATTGCAATTTCTGGAATTTTAAGG